>JAOTON010001797.1:0-290874 GCA_034440635.1 Lepas anatifera
ACGCCGCTTCAGCAGCCGAGGCCAGCGTGAGCCGCGGCGCACAGGCAGAGGAGCCCTAGCAGGGGTCGGGCAGAGGAGCCGCCGGTCATACCCAGTATGCGGCGCCCCGCACTGCCGGGAAAACACATGTCAGTCAGGTGGGAATAGGACGGCCATTGGTCGCGCACCTAGTTGAGAGAGAGAGAGGGGCAGAGGGTTGGTTTTGATGGGTTGCGCGATTTGGGAGGATGATTTTGAATAAGACATGAGGGTGCCAGAGGTGATCCTGTTAGACTCTCTATACTGTCGAAATCATCTAATTAACGCACATAACCACGAGGTAATTTAGTAAGCGATAATATTTTCTTTTAGTTTAGCCTGGAGAGTGGTGCATGTCTCGAAAATCACTAAGCAGAGTCATTTACAAACTAAATCTCGGATCCTAATATCTGAGTGTACAATCTAATCGACCAGACTACAGTTTAACCTAAGCCTAACCTAACCTTGGCCCCCTCCACACTCTAAATCACTTTAGGAGTGAATTGCTAAGAGCCCGAGGAGCCTATGGTGTGAATTTGAACGAAATCGCAGAAGCCTCTCCGGGCGAATCCGTCCCTGAATCCGAATGCCAATCTGTCGCTGACTTCATGGACGTCTGTTCTCTTCCTGGGGGGTCACGGAGGCGCCAAAACGTGCATTGTGATTCCCCTTGACTTGACCTTGATTCTACATGACCTGAGCCGTCTGTTTTCGTAACTCAGTACTATCCTTCTAGCCTTCGAGCCTACTTGCTCCCTCTGGCTAGGCTGTCAGAAAATTGCGATTGTGTAAGATTACGCAATCGAATACCAAATCGATTGGTCCCACAGTTGACGTTCCGCAACATTACGGGAAGTCAAATGCTGGTATAATTCCTGTATTTAATATAAAATCCCTACAAAAACATGTTTTTATGGTATTATTGTTACGCAAGAGATTCCAAATACTCCTGTCTCCTTTGCCAGACAAATGATTCCTTGCCATAATGCCTTGTTGTGATAGCAATGTTTCAAAATATTGCAACAATGTTATTTGGGGCATTATTGCTTGGTAAATATTGCTACAACATTGTTGCAATATTATGGCAATATGGTTAACATATTGTTTTGTTTTTGTGACAATGTTGTAAAAAATTGCCTCGTTTTTGCTACAATGTTGTGGATATCTTGCGGATATGTTGTGTAGATGTTGATATGACAACATACCTACCTGCAATATTGGTTTTTAATATAGCTGTAATATTGCTTCCTAATATCGTGGGAATGTCCACTTTACTGATCGTAGTCACATTTGTTCGAGTCCGTCAGGAAGAAGGCTGGAGTTTCCGTTGAGCAGTTTATTACAGTCGGACAATATGAATACATTGCGGCCGGCCAGTACTGCTCGCAGACGACCCGACCCGTAAGGCATTGAGTAATTTATTGCAGTCGGACGATGTGAACACACGGGGCCAGCCAGTGCCGCGAGCAGACAGCCCGACCCATGTTATAATCCCGTTTTGCTCTGCGGCTTTGTCTCGCGCGCACATAAATACTCAGTGCAGTAGCAGGCTGTATTAGGCCCGACTCCCGAGCACCGACTGCTGTGGCCACAAGCATGCAAACACACACCGGCCACGGTCACCGCCGCCGGCCAAGCCCGGCAGGGGCAGCGCAAGCACGCCGGCCGGCGGGGGATCACAACATCTCCCCCCGACGATTGCTGCATATAATTAACATGAACCTCTTGATGGGACCAAACGCAGCAGCAACTAGTCTTCACACACATATGCGAATAGTTTGAAATACACTAATCATACGAGCGGTCGTTCCAGCGGACCTGGAGTCGCTGGGGCAGCCGACGGGCGCGTAGGCTGGATCTGTCTGGCTGGCCTGGGCCGGAAGCTGTGCCTGTTGTAGCGACACCACACGCTCCATCATTGGTGGGAGTCGCTCCTCCCGCTCCGCCGATAGCTGCGCCTGTTGCAGCAAAAGCTGAGAGAGTTTCTCCACATCAACCATATTAGCACTGAAGCGCAGAACAAGAGGAGCGAAAACTAAACACTAACATAATTCACGACCGTGCCATGTTATAATCCCGTCATGCTTTGCGGCTTCGTCTCGCGCAAACTTAAATGCTCTGTGCAGTAGCACGCTGTATTAGGCTCGACTCCCGAGCACCGACTGCCGTGACCACATGCATGCACACCGGTCACCGTCGCCGGTCAAGCCCGGCAGGGGCAGCGTAAGCACAACGGCCGGCGGGGGATCACAACAATGAGGCGTTGAACAGTTTATCGCAGTCGGACGATGTGTACACACGCACCCGGCTAGTGCCACGTGCAGACTACCCGACCTGTGAGGCGGGTCAGGCCACGGTTAATGCCATGACGTCACGCTTGACATGCCATCTCATTGGTTGGCGCCGGTCCGGTGACATGGTCGGCGCGGAGCACCGAGTGGTGCGAATATACAGAACCCGCACAACGTTGTGAGATAAGACGTGTGACCAAACCAAACAGTGACAAAAATAGAAGAATTAGCCGGTGGAAAAATTGAATTAGTCGGCGGAAGCTCTCGCAGCTTTGAGGGAGACACACTTTCACCAGGGCTTGTCGGTGTTGGATTGTGGCGCAACTGTCCTTTATTTTCCATCCCCATCATCTCTGACAGTCCAGATGAAATTATCGAGTGCACTCAACTTCCATTGTTACAATGTTCCCGCTACAACATTGTCACAAGGTTATTTCGAAATTTTGCTGCAATATTGTTTTCACACCATCGTCACAAACATTGTTTTCATAACATCGCCGCAATGACAACAAAATATGCGTTGCTGGACCCACAATATACCGCCTAAATTTTCAAACGTCGCACCCAGAACTGAATGTCTCGCTGCACTAGTTTTATTATAACATAAGTATGCCAATATATTGTTTTTGGAATATTGTTACAATAATGCTGTCACAATATTGCTGCAAAGTTGCTGTGGAAACATTGTCACAATGTTGCACTAACAATGTTTTTAATCGTTTTTATTCGATATTGAGGGACTGCTTGGAACACTGGATCAAACATGACAATGCCGAATTTCAAAACATGCATTTTCTTCACAAATACCTCTTGGTTGTATCAACAACATTGTAGAAACATTTATACAGTATTGCCGCCCCTACGTTGAGTTCAGGCGTTCTGAGCACCTTGTTTGGTTGTATCTACAATGTAGGCTACATATTGAGACAATATTACACCCACAATTGTTTTGCCCACAATATTGTGACAATGTTAAAGCAAATGTTGTGATGACAATATTGTTTAGACAAGATATTCACGATCATTGTCACAATGTTGTGTGCTATTAGGGCCATGCCAGTTCTCGGAGCCGTCCCGGCCCGCTAGAGATGGAATCGTGGGTCACCGCTATTGATGACCTCCACAATCGGCCCCCGAAGAGTCCACCAAGTTACCACCACTACCATCGATCCTGCACACAGCACGTCGTCCCGGAGCCGTACGGGTCGTCCCCCTGTGAGGTTTGCGCTAAGTAGTGCACGGACTTCTCAGGTCGCCAGTAAAGTAAAGAATATTCGCCAACCCATCTTTAACCGGAGCCAACCCGTCTTCCACAGCAGTGCGCCAGCTTGGTCCGTTGAAGGAGATGTGACAGGGCCACGCCGCCAAAGACCACGTTGCGAGGTCTGTGGCGGCAATCCGGGCCTTCGCGGCAGCAGACGAGGCAGCGCGCCGCAAGGCACGCCGGGTCCACGCACTGCTGACATTGGCGGAAGGGAAGACGGCCGATGCGGTACAGGTACTGTTTGGAGAGCCCCCAGTGACCTGTCTTCAGCTGGTACACGTTGACGACGTCTTCCCGGCTCTCGGTGAGGACCGGCGTCGGCATCCGGTCCCCCATGATGCGCCTGAACAGGCTGTCCGACCAGCAGCATGGCCAGGCCCTGGAGGCGGCGCGGTCGACAGCTCGGGTGAGGCTGCCCACTGAAGGAACATATCTTGTCCCCTGGCCACAGCTTGGAGGCGAAGGTGCCACACCGACGCGCCCAACGTGGTCTGCTAGGCGCCGGCGCCGCTCGCAAGAGTCGACAGGGCAGCCTAGGAGTCCGTGCAGAGGACGATGGGGCACTCAGCTGGGGCGCTCCCCATCTCCAGCAGCTTCTCCAGCGCCGCTCGGATGGCGACGAGCTCGGCGCGCGTGCTGCTGCACAGCCTCCCGGCCGAGGAGGTGACCAGGTGCTCATCCCCAGAGGGGAGCACAATAAGGGCCCTCCTCCGCCGGCACTCACTCCTCCTTCCGCAGAGCCGTCACTCCAGACACAGGTGGCCTGGTCTGGCAGGGTGGACAGGTGCTCCTCCGCGGC
Source organism: Lepas anatifera (assembly GCA_034440635.1). Taxonomy (NCBI): domain Eukaryota; kingdom Metazoa; phylum Arthropoda; class Thecostraca; family Lepadidae; genus Lepas; species Lepas anatifera. Next base: position 4,373 of record JAOTON010001797.1, read on the forward strand.
GGCACGGCGCCGCGCATCCGGCACCCCTCGCAGGGCGTCCGGGCCGACATCCAGGCGGATGTAGACGCGAGTCCTATCCACCCAAAGGGGGATGGTGACGTGCAGCCTTGCTTCGATGGGAACGTCGGACGCCCCCTCTCTCCAGCGCCCTTGCACCAACAGCCCGCCAGCCGGTGGTGGTGATCAGGCGCTGAGGGGCGGTAGACTCCGCCGTCACGAGGAGTGGGTCGTCCTTTCGTTTCGTAGGGCTCGGGCCGAACCTGCCAGTCTTGCTGCTAGCACCTGACGACGCACCCTGATAGCCGTGAGGCCCGCTTCTGCCAGCAGCGAGTGACGAGGGCTGCTGACAGGGCATCCGGTGATGGCTCGGTCGCCGGCCCTGAGTTCGCACTCAGGAGCTCCACGTGTGACTCCGACGCAGCGGGCAGCCATGCAGCGGCGGCGTACTCCATGGCGCCGCGCACGTAGCCGCTAGCCACAGTGCGAAGTTGTGGCTCTCTAAGCCCCCAGGAGCGGCCCGCCATCCTACGTAGCTGAGCGATGCGGGGCTTTTCTTTCTTGCGAAGGTTGAGGCAATGTTCCCCGAAGTGAAGCTGCCTGTCGAAGGTCACACCGAGGAGCTTCAGATGCCGCCCACCTCTGACGTCAGCGCCGTCCACCTTGATGGAGAGGTTCTGAGCGTCCTGGTAGCGCTGGGACAGAACGAGCACCTGCGTCTTGGATCCCGCGATGGTCATCTTCCAGTCCCGAGCCCACTTGACCATGGTGTCAGCAGCCTCTTGGGCGCGCTCTCTGGCGAGGTCGACGGTGCACCCCGTGCTCAATGTAGCCGTATCGTCGGCGTACATGTACACAGGGGTGCTCGGAACGGGCCCCACTGCCTCCACCAGGTCCGCCGCCCAGAGGGTGAACAGGGTCGGCGCGAGGACCGACCCCTGCGGTAGCCCGGCGCGGAAGATGCGGCCGGAGCTGCGCACCCCGTTCACCTCCGCGCAGGCGCGGCGGTCGCGCAGGAACTGGAAGACCCAGGAGGCCATACACTTGGGGAGGTGGCACAACATCTTGAGCAGTAACATCCGGTGGTCGATCTTGTCATAACTGCGGGAGAAATCATAGGCGACGAGGACGAACCTGGCGGCAGTTTTGCTGTCTGACGGGCGGTCTCGCGGCCTCGGGAGGTTAAACCTGTCTTGGAATTCTTGGGTGAGTCGTCCCAGGTTCTCTTCAGCGGATCGGCCGCGCTTGAAGCCGACCTGTTCCTCTGGGATTGTCCTGTCCCTCTCCAGCAGGTGGGTTAGCCTCGCTCCGACCATCCGCTCGGCCAGCTTCGCGATGTGGCTGGTAAGTGAAATGGGCCCGAAACTGGAGACGTCTTGTGGGTTCTTCCCTGCTTTCAAGATCGGTATGATGGTCGCCCTCCTCCATGCATTAGAGACCACTGAGGTGCGCCACGGGCAGTTGATGAGGTCCAGGAGGGCATCCTGGCCTGTTGGTCCCAGGTACCGAAGGTGCTCCGTGCACACGATATCGGGATCGGGCGCTTTCCTGGACCTCATCTTCTTAATCTGGTCCAGCATCTCATCTCTGCTGAAAGGCTGGCAGGAGCTGTCACAGGGGCATGGACGTGACCACGCTGCGCACAATGAGGTCTTTGTGGCTCGGTCACGCCTCCGGTGGCGGGTGTGCTTGCTCACGAGGGAGTACTCGCGAGCGAAGGCCTCGGCCTTGGCTCGGTCCTCCACAGCGACACGGCCGCAGTCGCCGTTGACCGTCTGGCCGGGACATACGTCCCGCGCGCCCCCCTCCATCCGCCTCATAATATTCGTGACACAGCCAATGGCCGCGGGCCTGTTCAGCTCCTCGGTGACAAAATACCGGAAAGAGCGCCGTCTTGCCTCCTCCTCGGCCTCTGCGGCTCTTCTCTTGGCGGCCTTCCATCGGTCCGTGGTTTCCCTTGAGGGGACCCGATGAATGTCGATCCTCGCCGTCCGGCGCTCCGCCACCGCACTGGCCAGCTCCGGGTCGAGGGCCCAGGGTACGGGGTCGGCACGGGCTCCGCGGGGGATCCTGCAGGAGCTCGCTTCGAGGATGGCGTTCGTCAAGCGCGTAGCCATTCCCTCGACCGGCAGGTCCGGCGTAACAGTGCCAGCCACCGCCTCATCACAGTCGGCGGTGAAGCCAGTCCAGTCAGCCTTGTGGAGGGCCCAGCGCGTCTTCCTGATACGCCGGGGGCGACTGCCGGCCACCGACACCACCTGGGGAGGTGGTCGCTTCCAAGGTCGGTGCCAACCGACCACGTACAGCGGCGCGCCAAGTCTTGGTGGGCCATGGCAATATCCGGGGCCGAGAGGCGAGTCTCCACTCCATACCTGGCACGGGTGGCAGCGCCGTTGTTGAGGATTCGCCAGTTCTTGCGCAGGGACCAGCCATGTATCAGGCGGTCCACCCTGTCCGGGTCTAAACAGACGACATCCCAGGCAGGGTGGTGTCCGTTCACATCCTCCATGATGAGGGTCGGGTCGCCAGCAGGGGAAGGCCTCGAGGGAGAAGTTGTTCACCCGCTCGTCCCCGCCAGACGAGCGTATAGGCGGGCGGTAGATGTTGAAGATGTCGATGGTGGGTGAAATCAGTATCTTGGGTGCGCTCAAGATGACTCTGACGGCGCACCATTCGGTTGTGTCGTCTTGAGGCTGGAGAGGCGACTCTTCGATGACACTGAAGTTGAGGCCGTCTCTGACGAGGATTGCGACGTCCCCTCCACAGACAGGCCCCACGACCCTCCTGCCTCTAGCCCTTCGCGAGATAGCGGCGGTCTGAAACACCGGGACCGATAGGGACTTTCCAGCCAACTGAGCCTCATGGATAGACACCACGTCCGTCCTGACGTCCGATAGCCAGCGGCTGAGCCCCGCGGTCTTGTTGCGGACCCCCTCCGCGCTCCAACTGACAAGCAGCAGTCGGCCTCGGGTCTGGCATTTGTGGCAGTATCTTCGGTACTTGGCTCGTCGGCTGAAGCCACCCTGAGGGCCCATTCCGCCGCGATCGCGGTTTCCCCCACCGGCGGGCCTCCCGGCGGGGGCGGTGGAGTCACTTATCTACGCGGGCCGGGACGCACCGAGTGTCAGTCGGCGCGCCCGGACCCACGGACAGCGTAGGAGATGTTTGAGAGTCGCCAATGGTGGCGGCAGCGCAGCGGTTGCCAGTCGCCGCGCAGCCGCGGCAGCTCCGGGGCGGCGGGGCCGCAGGGCGTCGGCCCCGCAACGTCCCGCACCTCGGGGCAGCTGAGTTCCATTTGGACGGCAACGGCCAGCGGCGAGTAGCAATACAGCAGTCGCGTATTCGAGGGCGCCCCGACATATCCACCGACTGCTCCTCCGTGACAGGCGTCTGCTTGAGAGCACTTCCCTGAAAAAGAAAATGCGTTAGCAATTGACGGAGTCGTGCCACTGGAAGGCCAACTAAAAACATGTGTTTGTTTCAGCAAGCGCATGAACATGGGCCTGAGCCACCTTCGCTGGGGCGGGGAGATACCCCACAGATCTCGGAAATCACACTAATGAATGAAAAGTGGTAGAACTTGTGGGGCATCCTGACGTAATCTCTGAAAATTAAGTTGTTGATTTTTATCAGCAAAGATCTCACAAATCACACAAATGAATGAAAAGTGGTAAACGTTGTTGGGCACCCTGACGTAATCTCTGAAAAATTAAGTTGTCAATTTTTATCAGCCTAAATCCAACGTCACCAGAGGCCAAACCATGTCACCATACGGATATAAGGAGGATGAATGTTTTTGTCACAGCATCTGACGTACAAAAGCCATAACACAACTATTTAAACATTTGTAATATTCTCAACAAATTCAATCGAATGATATATAGTACGATCTTGCTAGGTGACATCTCAGTGATAACAAAAATCCAGTGACGCCAACATAAACGCTGTATCTCCGTTCCAGACGAAGTTACTTAGCTAAATCATATTACCCATGAATTTTCAAAAGAGAGGTCATGGCTCGTACCCAACCCTGGGTTATCTAAATAAAAATACCAATTAACATCTCATAGTAGCCGATGACTTCATGTATTGAGATACATTTTAGATAAATCGACTCCACGTATTTACTCATGCTGTTACATTTTTGTTGGAGGTGGTCACTTAACCTGCACTGCTGAGATGACCCGAACTGGACCTAAAATTTTGACACAACTTGCAAAACTGATCAGAAGAAAATGCATCCCAAACCATTTACAGGCTTCTGCGAAGACCCAAAGGGGGGGCATTAGTGCAAGTGTAACGTTTTGACAGGGGCAGATGCCGGGTTTCATGTATTTATGATAAGCTCATCTACGGAAATGCAGTAGGCGTTTCGGTTGGGATGAAAAGAACAGGACACTGTTTTTACCACAAAAATCCATAAAAAGGACACATTTTAGCATTGATCACTGTCTGCCCCACCAGCACAATACATCAACAATCCAGCGGTTTTGAACATTTTTACTTTTGAGACTTCCATTCAATTAGCCTCCAAATAAAGTTACCTGGTAAATTGTGTTGCACTGAGGATATCATAGATGCCGCAGCATGATGTTACAGCATGCCGCAATTGACCAGTCACGTTGTCTTCAGCAGCGTCTCACGGGCCATTCCCAGTTGATGGTGGAGTAGCGCGCCCATTGAAACACAACTCAGTACAGGTGAAGCTCTGTTTAGAGCTGACCTCCATCGAAGATCGCATCAGCACCACCACCACGCTGAGGAGAAGGGAGGTACGGCGGTGTTACAAATGCACTATAAAAGAGAAAATACGACGGGGCGCTGGTGGGCAATAGACAGGGCAAAGAAAACACCCCACTACACATTAGATTAAACAAAAATTACATACATATAGTACTATACATTGTGCTCCCCATGGAGGTCTTAATATGCTATCTTACATCTAGCCTCCTGAGTCCCCACGTATAGGTATCTATACGCAGGTTTGAATAGCTCTACCACCTCCTACCGATGTCGTAGCCTTTTATATAAATTATGTATAGAAAACTGGATATTCTAGCTTTCTTCTGGTGTCAAAATCATAAACTAAACCCAAGGGCAAGTGAGTCAAAATTCCCTTTGTTCGACGATAGGCGTGAGCGCCGGACGGTTTCGCGGCTGCTCCGAAGAAGGTATGTAGTTTAAAAATGTTACTGACAGAATCTAGTTTTGATAAGTATATGAACAGAAAGCTTAAATTATTGGAAGTATCTGAGTTTTTATCCGGTGTTTTTAACATTTTTTTTGCCAAACAATCTCCTTCGAAAATGCTATGTATAGAATTCTATACTCCAGGACTCAATGACGACAAAAGTGACATTATACTTAACCATTTGGAGGGCATCCCAGGCATATCATACTCCTTTGATGTAATGAGACACCATTGATGAGGAGCACATGTTAAGCAAATATGTTTTCCTCGTGGGTTCCTTTGTTTTTAATTTTATAAAACTAGAAGATATGGATTGGAACAGGCGATGCTTATCATTCTGGTACTGAAGCGAGGGGCAGATCCGAGGAGGGGGGATGGGGTAATAGCCCCCTTAGGCCTACCTTAAGCACTGATAAAACGCCTCCCACTGGAGCCGCCGGGCCCCCGCGGGGGGGGGGAGCGGTAGCTGCAGCTATACCCCGGTCCCGCAAGTTGTCTTCCAAATACCACGCGAAGGTAGGTCTAGGTGGCCCCTCATTATGTAACCGGGGGCCCCGAAATTAATATCGGTGGCCCCCAGAGTTGTTCTCGGGGTCCCTACCTCTGAGGTCCCACGAAACCCGCAGACCGGGCCCCTAAAAATCGTCTCAGGGCCCACTGCTGTCCAAGCCGGGCCCCCTGTCCTCGGCAGTTTTAGGTCCCCGGTATTCCACCCGGGCCCCCTGTGACTGCAACTGGACCCCCTGCGGTTCACCCGGGCCTCCTTTTGCCATCTGGACACCCTGATATTCTTCCGGGCCACTTGCAGTCCACTTGAAACCGCTGAGTCTGCGACCGGGCCCCTGAGAATTATCCCAAGCCCCCTGATGACGAAGTCGGGCCCCTGTTCTCAGCAGTTGCAGATAATTTCCCTGTATCCCACCCGGGCCCTCTGTGACCCAAGTCGGGCCCCCTGCGGCTCACCCAGGCCTCCTGTGGCCATCCGGGCCTCCTGAAATGCTTCCGGGGGCCCATGTGGCTCACTTGCGATCTTGGTGTCGGGGACCGGGCCCCCTACGATAATCTCAGACATATTGTGGATACAGTCAGCCCCCTGCCTTGCTTGCGGGATTCCTTTGGTCTCGGCCCTCTGTGGCTACAACATCTGTTCCTGCTTGGGAGTAGCAGGTTTAACCCGCGCCCCACCGGGGGTCCGGCGCCACCTTCGCCCCACCGGGGGGCCATCGATGGCCCCCCTCTAACTCCGAAAATATGGGCGTTAGCGCAAATCTGCAAAGTGCAATAGAAAGCTCGCGTGAATTCAGTAAGAAATTACTTCGCATGTTTTAGTGCTCAGGTCAATGGTTTGACCTCCAGAGGTCAAATTAGGTCAAGATCGACTATTTTCACTCAAATATGCAATGATTAAGCAAACTGGGCATAACTCTTATGTCATTAGAGCTATTGAGGCCTGGTAAAGTACATTTGATAGCAAATTGCCAGTACTTTTTCCGCTATGTGGAACGTAAAGACCTCCCGCCAGTGGTTTGACCGCCAGAGGTCACCTCGTGACCTAATATGACCTGAGGTCACGAAAGGTCAAAAAGTGACCTTGCCGTATATCAAATGAAAGCCAGTGACAAGACAAACACGATAGTGTTTGTTTCACCGCTCTAGCTCAATTAGGTCAAAAGTTATTGTCAAAATACTGTTTTTGACCTCTGGTGACCTTGGATGACCTTGGAAAAGTCAAAGGGCAAATATGACGCCTGGGATCCGTGAAAGGGTGTCCAAAAACGTTGTTCTGAGCAGTCTGAATATTTGCAATCATTTTTGTGGCTTTTATATCATGAAATAGCTTTTCCCCATGCTTTTCCAATGGGAGAGGTCGCCTCGTGACCTGACCTCAGGGCACGAAATCGAAAAATCCCGGATATACACCTTGTAGACCCTGGAGGGGTCATGAAGTGTAGGAAGTTTCAAATTGATCGACTTTGAAATGTAGCTCTTACAGAGCTCTAAAGGTGAAGTGAGGTGACCTTGGTTGACCTCGTCTGGTGACCTGACCTTGGGTGACCCGGGGTAAAAAATTTCAGGGATGATGGGAAAATGATGCAGTGAGAGGTAGAGCCCTCAACCGTGGTGCTGCGCCTCGTCGTTTTTCTGCTATCCTGGAAAAACCTTAGGGGGGCCATCGATGGCCCCCCGGTGGGGCGAGGGTTAATATCTTAAACACGGTAACTCCTGGCTGGAGTACAAGTCTCACGAGGACTTCGAGGAGATCAGGTACCTGGAATTAAAATCCAGCTCACCGATCAGCTCGTGGCTGAAGGTAATAATATGAACTGTGAGGCCAGGCGAGAATACACTGAAAATGTTTCAGAGGCACCAGCTGACGAGCTTCCCACAAAGCGACCAAAGGTTGCAATGTCGTCGAAGGATATCAAAAGTGCTAGCACACAGTACATGCACGAAATTATCCCTGGTAAGGAATCGTACCGAAGATGCCGATGACCGTCCTATAACAAGCTGGCTCTCATCAAGTCCAAGACGTTTGGAGTGCTTCTCTAATTCATTACTGAAACGATCTTTTTTACCAAGATCCACGAGGCATAAAGGTCATGGAGCGCACACAATGTATCTATTGGGAACCTGGATATGGTACATACATGCTTGGGTCTAACGATAGTGCTTGACTGATCCCTAACGAGAACGTGCTTTAATGCTCGGTGGTATTTAATTTAGGAATTAGGACTTTACTAACAGTGGCTTAACACGTGCATTGACGGGGGTCTGAGCCACCTTCGCATTGACGGGGGGGCGGGTACCCGCCCCTAAGATTTCGAGAACCACGGTAGGTACCGAAAAACGGTTAACGGCGTTGGGTTGCCCATCCACTTCTCCATCGAAAACATTTGAACAATTTTTTTGTCAGGTCACATTTAAGGTCACGAGAGGTAAAAAACAGCCGTCATAGGGATAACATGTAAATTCAGTTTTTCGGCCATTACATCTGAACAAGTAAAGATAGAGCAAAACGACTTGAACAATATGAATCCTCTCAGCAAGCCGAATCGAATGATATATAATTTGACCTTGCTAGGTCAAATCAAGGATTTGACCTGACCTGAGGTCAGGTCAGGGTCAAATTATATAAAATGCATATCATTAGAACCCCAAAGCCCAGGCGAGTCTAATGCAGCTAAAATAAATGCTCTATCACCATCCGTTACTGAGTTATTCTGTAAAAACTATTTTTCCCATGTATTTCCAATGGAGAGGTCATGCCTCGTACCTGACCTTAGGTCATCGATATCAAAAATACCGGAACATATTTTAGAGAACTAGGTAGGGGCATTATGTGATATGAGTTTCAATCGGATAAGTTCACCCTGCTCCGACTTATGCTATCTTAAACTTTTTTTAGGTTGGGTCACTTCACCTGTGCTGGTGACCTGACCTTGGATGACCCAACCTTAAAATTTTCACAGAAGTTGTAAAAATGATAAGGGAAAAGGTATGCCAAGTACGGCGGCGCTACGCGCCGCCGTTTTTCTGCTATCTCCGAAAAACCCGAGGGGGCGGGTACCCACCCCCGTCAATGCGCGTGTTAAGGTGACGATCCGTATTAGTAGACTCAACCGGCGCAGGTACCAAATTTTGTTATGCCTACGTCATAATAATGATTAAAATCTTAGTTAAAAGGGAAAGTAAATACAACGTTCATTGTGAGATAGTGACAAATGCATCATGTTTCACGCAGCGCATCCCGAGAAAAAGTTTATCATTAGTGCACTATTTATAGTCATTGAGTCCTGGTGTATAGATTTCTATACATCCAATAAATTATATTTATAATTTTTTAATTTAAATTTTTGTTCATTATTGAGTTCCTTGCATCCAAAAACCCAAAAATCAAAAAGGGTTTGCACTTCCATCAAATATTTTGGGCTCGGGTCTCAAGAGGATAGTACTAAGCCTGCAGGATTTTGAAGCGACAGAAAGACAGACAGAAACACACAAACATACAAACAGAGACAGACCTTGGAATTTTAGGACATGTAGACTGCTAAGCCTATATGTGGGCCAGCCAGCCAGTCAGCCAGACCGACAGAGACATACAGACAGAGAAAGAAAAACTTCCAGAAAGCCAGAGATAGACAGGGATAAACAGAAACACAAACAGTGAGAGAACAAGATAGACAGAAACATATAAACGGAGACAGATTGACATAGACAGAAATAAACAAAGAAACAACCAGACAGACATTGCCAGATATTCAGGGAAGCCAGATCTAAATACATACAGACAGACAGAACAGACAAAATACAGGGACAGTTAGACAGACATACAGAGACAGTCAGACATACACACAGAAAAATACAGAAACATCCAGGCAGACAGACATACAGAGAATACAGAGGCAGACAGACAGGTAGGCAGACAGACAGAGGAAGCCAGGTCTAAGTACATACCGACAGACAGAACAGCCAGAGAGACATACATACAGAGACAGCCAGACAGACATACAGGGACAGTCAGAGACATAGAGAAAAGTACAGAGACATCCAGGCAGACAGTCAGACTGATATACAGAAAAATGCAGGCAGACAAGCAGACAGGCAGGCAGACAGCCAGACAGACAGAGTCTGACAGACAGACATTCAAGCAGACAGTCGGGCAGACAGATGGACGGACAGAGTCAGGCAGACATACAGACAGTCAGGCAGGCAGGAAGACAGGGAAACAGGCAGGCAGGCAGACAGACAGGGAGACAGGCAGGCAGGGAGACAGACAGTCAGTCACACAGACTGTCAGTCACACAATCAGACAGACAGAGTCAGGCAGACATACAGTCAAGCAGACATGCATACTGTCAGGTGAACAGACAGACTGTCAGGCAGACAGACAGACTTTCAGACAGGCAGGTAGGTAGACAGTCAGCCACACAATCAGACAGACAGACAGTTAGTCAGACAGGCAGACTGTCAGGCAGACATACATACTGTCAGGTGAACAGACAGTCAGGCAGGTAGGCAGACAGACAGTAAGGAAGACAGACAGAATGAAGACAGACAGCCAGACAGTCAGGAAGACAGACGGACAGACAGAGACAGTCAGGCAGGCAGGCAGGTAGACAGTCAGGCAGGCAGACAGACAGAAAGACAGGCAGACAAACAGAGACAGCAAACATTCAGACAACCAGACAGACATACAGAGGCAGCTAGACAGACATACAGAGACAGTCAGACATACACACAAAAAATACACAGACATCCAGGCAGACAGACATACAGAGAATACAGAGGCAGACAGAGGAAGCCAAGTCTACATACATACAGATAGACAGAACAGACATACATACATACAGATATAGGCAGAAAAACATACAGGGACAGTCAGTGACATACAAAAAAGTACAGAGACATCCAGGCAGACAGACATACAGAGAATACAGAGGCAGACAGACAGGTAGGCAGGCAGACAGTGGAAGCCAGGTCTAAGTACATACAGACAGAACAGCCAGAGACATACATACAGAGACAGCCAGACAGACATACAGGGACAGTCAGAGACATACAGAAAAGTACAGAGACATCCAGGCAGACAGTCAGACAGATATACAGAAAAAATGCAGGCAGACAAGCAGACAGGCAGACAGACAGCCAGACAGATAGTCTGACAGACATACATTCAAGCAGACAGACAGTCAGGCAGACAGACGGACAGACAGAGTCAGGCAGACATACAGAGTCAGGCAGGCAGGTAGACAGGGAAACAGGCAGGCAGGCAGACAGACAGGGAGACTGGCAGGCAGGGAGACATACAGACAGACAGTCAGTCACACAATCAGACAGATAGTCAGGCAGACAGGTAGTCAGGCAGACATACATACTGTCAGATGAACAGACAGACTGTCAGGCAGACAGACAGCCTTTTTGATTTTTATAAATTTTGACCAAGTTGTTTCTCAGTTCGACTGTTGGAGTCGGAGTCTCACTAAAGTCATCAAGGGACTTGTCACGGAGACCCCGACCCCACCACCCGAACTAGCAACTCCCACAATGAAGGGTTGATTTAGAAGCCAAAGTTTAACGTCCCACAAAGCACAGGGACGGCCGCCCCGCTCAGGTCACCCTCTCACCAGTCAGTTGCCAGCCGACCTGTACGTCGGGTAAACTATTGAGCGCCGGAGCGTCTCAGGTGAACTGATCCCAAGCCTGGACATGCACTGCCACTGCATGCTTCTGAGCAGCGGGCCGGCGCCCAACGCTCTACTAACTGAGCTACCGGGGCGGCTGTCTGACATTCTTTCAGACAGGCAGACAGTCAGTCACACAATCAGACAGACATGCAGACAGTCAGTCGGACAGGCAGACATACATACTGTCAGGTGAACAGACAGTCAGGCAGACATACAGTCAGGCAGGTAGGCAGACAGACAGACAGACAATCAGGAAGACAGACGGGCAGACAGATACAGTCAGGCAGGCAGACAGACATACAGGGAGACAGGCAGACAAACAGAGACAGCACACATTCAGACAACCAGACAGACATACAGAGACAGTCAGACATATATACAGAAAAATACACAGACATCCAGGCTGACAGACATACAGAGCATACAGAGGCAGAACAGAGGAAGCCAAGTCTACATACATACAGACAGACAGACAGAACAGACATACATACAGATATAGCCAGATAAAAACATACAGGGACAGTCAGAGACATACAAAAAAGTACAGAGAAATCCAGGCAGACAGACATACAGAGCATACAGAGGCAGACAGACAGGTAGGCAGACAGACAGAGGAAGCCAGGTCTAAGTACATACAGACAGAACAGCCAGCGAGACATACATACAGAGACAGCTAGACAGACATATAGGGACAGTCAGAGACATACAGAAAATTACAGAGACATCCAGGCAGACAGTGAGACAGATATACAGAAAATGCAGGCAGACAAGCAGACAGGCAGACAGCCAGACAGACAAAGTCTGACAGACAGACATTTAAGCAGACAGGCAGTCAGGCAGACAGATGGACGGGCACAGTCAGGCAGACATACAGTCAGGCAGGCAGGGAGTCAGTCACACAGTCAGGGAGTCAGTCACACAGTCAGGGAGTCAGTCACACAGTCAGACAGTCAGTCACACAATCAGACAGACAGGCAGGCAGACAGACAGTCAGACAGACAGACAGTCCGGCAGACATACATACTGTCAGATGAACGTACAGACTGTCAGGCAGACAGACAAACTTTGAGACAGGCAGGCAGACAGACAGAGACATCCAGGCAGGCAGACAGTCAGTCACACAATCAGACAGGCAGACAGACAGTCAGTCAGACAGGAAGACTGCCAGGCAGAAATACATACTGTCAGGTGAACAGACAGTCAGGCAGACATACAGACAGTCAGGCAGGCAGGCAGACAGACAGTAAGGAAGACAGACAGTCAGGAAGACAGACAGGCAGAAAGACAGTCAGGCAGGCAGGCAGGCAGACAGACAGACAGGGAGACAGGCAGGCAGACAGGCAGACAGAGACAGTAAACATACAGGCAACCAGACAGACATACAGACACAGCTAGACAGACATGGAGACAGTCAGACATACATACAGAAAAATACAAAGACATCCAGACAGACAGACATACAGAGAATACAAAGGCAGACAGAGGAAGCCAGGTCTACATACATACAGACCAACAGAACAGACAGACATACATACATACATACAGATATAGCCAGAAAACCATGCAGGGACAATCAGAGACATACAGAAAAGTACACAGACATCCAGGCAAACAGTCAGACAGATTTACAGAAAAATGCAGACAGACAGACAGAATCAGTCAGCCAGTCAGTAAGCCAGGTCAGGTCAGGTAGGCAGGCAGGCAGGCAGGCAGGAAGACAGACAGACAGACACAGCCAGTTAGGCAGTAAGGAAGACAATCAGGAAGCCGGTCAGAAAGGAAGACAGACATACAGTCAGGCAGACAGATGGACAGACAGTCAGGGGGGACAGACAGACAGTCAGACAGGCAGGCAGGCAGACAGACATACAGTGGCAGTCAGACATACATACAGAAAAATACACAGACATCCAGGCTGACAAACATATGGAGAATACAGAGGCAGACAGAGAGACAGGCAGGCAGACAGAGGAAGCCAGGTCTACATACAGACAGACAGAACAGCCAGACATACATACATACAGAGATAGCCAGACAAACATACAGGGACAGTCAGACAGACATACAGAAACATCCAGGCAGATATACAGAAAAATAAAGAGAAATCCAGTCATTTTGTCTGTCTGTCAGTCAGTCAGTCAGTCAGTCAGTCAGACAGACAGTCAGTCAGTCAGACAGTCAGTCAGTCAGACAGTCAGTCAGGTAGACATACAGTCAAGCAGACATACAAACTGTCAGGCAGACATACAAACTGTCAGGCAGACATACATACTGTCAGGTGAACAGACAGTCAGTGAACAGAAATTCGGTGGATGGGGCACTTTCCCTCCGCTGGTGCTTAAAAGGAATGTGGCACCTTCAAAACATGATTTTAAATGAGATAGCCAAGTTTTAAAGCAAGTCAGAAAACCCGGTACTCCATATATCATTTGTCTTGGAACTCAATATTTCAGTAGAAAAAGCTAAAACCTACCTGACACCAGCCCCCTCATCAGCCCCCCACCAGGCAGTCATTGTTGTGAGCTTCCGGGGTGATGACATATGCTGATGTCACAATGAGCATCAGCGAATCGTAGCCCTTGAAGCGTTTCAAGTATGGTAGTGGCTGCCAGATCATGACATCCACAGGCAGATATTTATTTTCCTAGAGGAGTATTTTTAAAAACAAAATATTGAGCTTATTGAACATTTTTCACAGAAATCATGAGTGGTTTCATTAATTTTTGCTAAAAGTACGCCTAATTGCACTAAATTCCAAGATTCGACCAAGGTGCCAAATTCCCTTTAAGAATGTTCATTTCACACCAGCTTGCAAAGTATGACATTTCTGACGAGATCTCGTCAGTGTGAGTGCCCTTAGAGATAGAAGGAAGTGGTGCAAATTGTATCAACCTGGTGCGAATTTGTAAGACTGGTGAGAGGAAGGTGACAATTAAACCATACAAATACTAAATGGTTATTAAGACAGACGAAGTGGCTTGAGAAAAAGTCCCTTAGTAATAAGAGGTAGCATTGCATTGGATGGGTAGGAATGGGTGCATTTTCTCCCATGTATATGACATATTTCTGCAACTTCTTGGAGGCTGGTGGTGAGAGAATTTTATATGGCTGGTGCGACTCGTCCGGCCTGTTGCCATACTTTGAAGGCTGGATTTTACACAACAGGAGAGTATCTGGAAAACAAAAATCACATGCCTATGTCCACTTCAGGGTCATTTTCTGCCACAAAATTTTCTTACCTGCCCCAAAAAGGGGCAAAAGCAGCCCCAAACTGGTAGGTCAGCCTCTCTCGAGGCTGCCCCAACAAGACTTCACAACTTCCCACCTTCGGAAAAGTGGGAACCAGCTTCAATCCCTTAAGCTGTTGATCACAATGTATATAATAAACATACTGTACCAAGCCTTATAAAGTTCACAACCCAATAAAGTAGGGACTGGGTCCTCAACTCGCTGTTCCCAATCTGCTTCAAGAACATTGACGTACACTGGGCATAGATATTGTACAAAATCCTGACTTAGTCTGGTGATGGCTCATCATGAGCTCAATGACAGCGCAAATGAGAGGCACCGGGAATACCAAAAAAATACCTGTACACCTAGGGTATTCCAAGGTAATCATGTGGCCTTCCATCTGGCATGCAATTCCCTTGACAGAGCATAACGCGTATAGGTACCTTCCATTCTGACCTCAAAATCTATCAGCCAGGGTTAAGTAGAAAATACAATGTTACATACTCGGACTATACTTTAAATAATCGCTTACAGCCTGTATTGAAATCCGTAATGATCCCTAGTATATCGTGAAAGACAGGCCGAAGCAATCAAGCAACCCCTCGTGCTCACCTATGCGCTTCCAAAATGGCGTATCCAAAGCCGTGGACTTGCTGAAAGCTTCCTTTAATTCAGTCCACCTCTTTTCTGAAACGCATTTCCGCTCCAGCAACGCTAGAAACGCTTGCAGTATTTATGACCTATTCGTCATAAAAACGGCGGTGTTTATGACGCATCCGTCCTAAACACCGCTTCCTCTCATATGACCTATTCGTCATAAATACCGCGGTGGTCGTGTTGAGTATTCTTTGAGGTTAGTTTTCTCGCAATGTAGAAGGTTTCAACAGAACAAAATTGGTTTGTGTATGACTGAAACAAGCAGAGATTTTAAACCAATTTTAAGCTTCAGGGGTGGGAGTTGTTTTGATGCTGGTTTTACTGAATCACTGAAATATCTCTACATGAATCAGGCCAAGATTGGTGGTGTATGGCAAAAGTAACTCTACACTTACTTTTCTGTCTTCTAGTGCTTTTATTTGATCCTGGCTGATTCACATTGGAACCATAAAAATGCATTGAGCATAGGTCATCAAAGACATTGAACCCCAAATGTGTAGAATATGAGGCCTGTTCTAGATAAGGAAACAATCTGTATATAGAAATTACTGATAGAATTACAGTTCCTACAAGGCGTTCATTGGCAACATGACCATGCGAGCTTGCAGTGGACAATGCATACCGTCATTCAGGTACCATTTTGCGTGATGTTATTATCTCTTTGCTGATGGTGCACATATGGAAAGATGGGCTTGTATTACCAGTCACACACTATGCTCGAGTGTGGGGTTAGGTATAGGAAGTAGGTTTGGGTACTTGGTCTGGGTTTAGTTTGGGATTAATGGGTTATGAATATTATCTTCAAGGCTATTTGCACAGTCATTCCCCATTGCCAATCCATCTGCTAATATTTTGAAGCTTGGTGATATTTTAGCATATGACCAATGCAAATTTTCATTTCTATTGTGGTGACAGACAAGCTAAGATTTCATCCCCATTAATATAATCATTTCTGATTTCTTTGTCAATAGTATGTGGGCAGGCCTCAGTCTGCAAAGTATGGAAGCAGCAGGCCAGACGAGTCCCAGCAGGCATCTACATAGAATTTTTGCACAAATGTGCAATGCCAGCAACCTAAAATTCACACCGATCCACAATATAAGAGGGAGAAAACTGCATCCATGCCTACCCACATGATGCGAATTCTCCTTGCAATGCAATGCTATGCTCATTCATGCAATGTTATTCATGCTATGCTATCTCTCTTATAAGTTAGTTATTTAATGACTTTTTATAAGGCCCCCTCCTATGTCCTTACAACCACACTTGCACCAGTTTTGCAAATTTGTACTATGTTAATCAAATTTTCTCCACTCACTCCTGTCTCCAAGGTCACTCCCACTGCAGAGATATCGCCGAAAGTGCCATACTCTGCACACTGTAACAGGTCAACAATGTATTCACAGGGTTTTTCTGCTTTTGAGTGTCCTTGTGGCTGAAAAACTATAATGGTTAGCTTAGGCTGTTGTGAATGACCAGACCATTGATGTATATAATCATGGCCATTGACAAATGTGCCCAACCTTTCCTACTTACCTGAAATGCTCAGGTTTTTTTCTGAGCAACTCTTTGGGGCCTGCCATACTGGACCTTGCTCTGCTCAATTTTAAAGTACATATTAGTTACCTATTTTGCAGGTTAATGTAGGAACTCCACCCAGTGTGTATCAACGTTGGTTTTGAAGCTGGTGGTGGCAGGTGCATCCAGGGCCGATACAAAGGGCAACCGCCCTCCTCCTTGGGCTGAGCTTAAGCACTGCAAAGACTCATAGGCGCAGGAACCTTTTCCGAGTGGAGGGGGGCAAAAGTTGTCCCTGCTGGTGGGGCCAAACGGGATGGTGGCAGCCGCTCCCTGCGCCTATGCAAATGGTCTCTTGCGGGGGCCCCCAGTGATGTTTGCCGGTCATTCTGGGGAACCCAAACACTGACCAAATTTTGGTCAAGGGGGCCTCAAGAGTTGGTCTGGAGGGTTCCAAGGATTTGTTTTGGGGACCTTGAGCGTTCGTCTAGGGGGGGAAGAGTTGGTCTCAGGGTGTTCCATTCCATAGACTGGCCTCGGATTTCCTTAATTTTAGTAGTATGTATAGCCAATAGTTGGTCTCAAGGTCCCAAGGGTTTTTTTCCCGGGGGCCCAAGAGTTGGACTCGGGGCCCTAGAGTTGGTGTCAGGGCCCCCAGAGCTGGTCTTGAGAGCCCTCCATGAGGTGCTCTCATGGAGGGCTCTCAATGCTCTAAGTGTCATGGAGTCAAGGCTCATGGAGTCTAGGGGCTCTAAGTGTTTGTCTAGGGAACCCTTCAAAAAATACAACTATGAGCACATTGGAAATTGGTGTCTCTCTCCGATTATTTTGTTTGTAAACACTTCATGTGCAATAAAGAGAACATCGTGGCCCCATGAGTGGGGGTCCGAGATTAAAATATGTCCCTCCCCGTGGTGGAGTTCTTGATCCAGCCCCGCACCTGACTATATTTCAGGTGAAAATATGTTCACGTTCTGTAAATAACAAATCGTGGGGGCTCTACAGGTGGCCCCCGACGCCAACATCAACTCCTCCATTTGAGGTAATCCTGGATCCGGCCCTGGCTGTTTCTACAACCCCAGCAGGAATGCTGTTCTAAGTTGAAAATGTGTGAATATCAAGACTATCCACATTCTGGTGATCTGCCGAGACTTGGTCACCTGAAATTCCGTACCCCTTGTAGTCAAGCCTGGTGATTCATGAGTCTTGGGTTCTTCATTGGGTACTGCCATTTGTTCATGCATTCAGTATGGCAAAAAATATGTACCTAGTCTGTACATTAAGACTATGTCCCATCTTTGAGTCCCGATGAAATCACCATCGGTATGTGTAGTCTTTATTTTAGTTCTGTTACGCTCCTTTTATCATATTGCAGTTTTTACTATCATTTTAAAATGGTTGATAGCATTTCCATCCAAAGGAAATTCTTGGTAGGTACTTAGCTTCTTCCCGTATCTCCACAGGGAATTGCATTTATATTTGGCACGGAAACTTAGCTGTTTGTGGGGAAGAACTGGGAATAACCATGGCTATCATTAACAATTCTTAATGAATAATCATTACTCTATTCTTTCCAGCGGACCGGCCTTGCGAAGTTTATTCCAGCAGGATGCTTTAAGAAATGCACAACAATGCGTCATATGCTTAGCGGTCATCGTGGTTGCCTTGAGGACAATCTGCCGTGTTGCTTTCGAAAGTCCACTAGCCGATTCATCCAGGATTCCTATCCGGGAGTGACTGGGGGCACTGTCCTCTTACGGTGTACGGAAGCTGAGTTCACATAAGGCTGGACATAGGACCAGGAACTCGGTACGAAATCCCGGAGTCGTTTTAGAGCCAAGCACGATAGTAAACTGGACAGCAACTGAGCACCCTACTGGCAGGCATCACATGTCTGAAGCGATAAGGAGAAGATCACTGCGAGAGCAGGGGAGCTTTTTCCGCGGGATGTGAGGAGGTTCATGGTGTTTAGGTCTCAGGTAGAAGGTTCTGTAACACACTCTAATCGATCTGGTGCTGTGGCGATGCTGGTGCTGGTAACCTCAGCAGAGCGTAGTGGTAAAGCCCTTGTGTGACGTGGGCCCAAATGGGGTATGAGACGCATCATTATGTGTATATTTGTAGTACTTTTAAGCCTAAAAATTATGCACGTGAACAGTGCGGTTAAACTTCAATATTCCCTTGATCAAGCCCCATCGCTCCCACAAGTGCGATTGATGATTGCCTGATGGACACGTTCTTGGTTTATATTCTTGGTTCCGCTTCTTTGGTTATATGTGCCCAGAGATTTGCACCTTCTTGAAATGACTTCAGTGCCACTGAAACGTTTGCAGCGCCTCATCAATCATCGCTAGCCAGGAACACTGGAGCTGCTCTGTCCACTGAAAATGCCGGGACTGAGACAACCCTCCTGGACGGGTTTGCAGTCAACGAGAAATGTTTGGTGTGTGCAGTAAAATATATGTCGAAGCAAAATCGCTGTGTTTCGTCCTCAAAACCAGACAGTGAGGGGCATTTCGGTAGTTCATATTTACTGTCTTATTTTAAAGTTTATTCAAGATTGTTTAAAGTTTATGTAAGATTTACTCTCTAAAAATCCCAAAAATTGTCACTTTCCAAACTGGTCAGCAAGGGCGCCGCTACGGAATTTTCTTAAGGAGACGGACCAAAGCTGGTGATGACCGGGTGGATGCGAATTTTTAGCATACTCGGTACCTGACAGCACTAGCGACGCTGGATCACAATTTTTGAGGGGGGACGTCCCCCTGGTTGGCCAACAGGGGGATGTGCCCCCCCGTTTTCGGCGCCCATGCTGATCAGTAACAATGTATATATTTTTTAATTGGCTGAGATCGAAATTTATAAGGAAGCGTTGGCACAAAGCCCCCTGGCTCCTTCCCTAAACAACGCATCCAGGAGGCAAAGGGGCACTCGCCCCCTCCCTTGACCCCCAGCAATCCCCCTGAAAGATTTGATGATCGACGCTGCCTGAAAAGTCGATTCGCCGACGGCGCGTGTAAGGGCGCCCCGATAGGATTTGGCGCCCACCCATGGGCAGATCCAGGATTGCTGATCGGGGGCACCTTCCGGCGGGGGGCGCCACTTTTGACCCACCTATCAGGTGGGCGCAAAATCCTATCGGTGGGCGCTGACTTTCGCATCCTGGGGGGATGTGAAGCTACATCTCAGGGGGCGCCATCGATGTTTCAGGGGGCGCCGAGAGGGTCGATCGGAGTGCATGTGCCCCCCCCTCTTTGCCCCCGATCCGCCTATGTGCCCACCTGAAAGCTTTTTCGGCCCTGGTCCTGAGTGTGTCCTCCCTTTTGAAGATGCTGCATAGGCCGATGTTACGACGCGTATGCTCTTCTGGCCTCTTACCGGGGACGCAGAGGGCGCCGTTGGCTCGATCAGGGACAGGGGGGCACCTGCCACCATTTGAATCTCTCAGGCTGCGCATAGTTACCCGTTAACACCGGCCAGTGCTTCCAATTTGTTATCTGCGACGTCAAAGTACGCGCCGTTCGTGTCTGGTATGAACTTCGGCTTGAACATGGCAACTCCAGGGTAATAAAAGCGGCAGCTCTAGAGACGCAATGGCGGTGACAGGCCAGGTAGTTCCCATCTGCTGGCTGAATTGGCTGATTATCCATTAGAATTATTTAAGTATAATTTCTTATGATATCTAGAACACATTTTATCTTCCCCGAGACTGCAACACAAAATTGATTGGCACCGCCTCTGTCTACAGATACCCCGAGGGTTCCTGCACGCAGCTCACGCGCACTGCGCATGCGCGTTCCCTCTCCTTTTGAGAGTAGAATCCTCTCCTCAATACTTTCAAAGTAACGGTTTCTCGAAATATTCCCTCTCTATTTAGAGAATATACTGCAAGTACTTCACTTGGTAGCTACTGTGGGAACACATTTTATCTTCCCCGAGACTGCAACACAAAATTGATTGGCACCGCCTCTGTCTACAGATACCCCGAGGGTTCCTGCACGCAGCTCACGCGCACTGCGCATGCGCATTCCCTCTCCTTTTGAGAGTAAAATCCTCTCCTCAATACTTTCAAAGTAACGGTTTCTCGAAATATTCCCTCTCTATTTAGAGAATATACTGCAAGTACTTCACTTGGTAGCTACTGTGGGCTTCCAGATCCAGTATTTTTGCTCCACTCTGCTAGCTGCTGGTTTTCACTAGCAGCCTGGATGGCAGCCATCTTGGATGCCCGAGGGTCCCTGTCCCGAAGGTCCATAGGCCTGTTCCAGCTGTCAGCACAGTTTTGTCAGCAGGACCTCTAAACTCTCCTCCAGAAAAGTAACATCAGCGCCATAATCGCCTCTTGTTTGTTCTAAGCAAAGGGAACTTAAACCTTTAAACCATTTATTAGCCGTTTTCACAACGTGAATTAAATAGAAATCAACCTTGGGTGTCTTTTGGTAGTTTTTTTAACATTTCCCAAGCCAAAAAAACCAGCGTTCATTTCAGTGAAACTATAGAAGTTTGAGAAATATACTGACACAAAATTGAAAGCAATGACCCTAAATATCTTGATTCTGAGCTTTTCCTGGCATTAAATTCAATAGATAAATCTAAATTAATGGATATATATTTTAGAAATATCCCCAGATCTTGGGCGTCTTTTTGAAAAAACCGACCTCCAGGGTCGGTTTTTTCAAAAGACACCCAAGCCTCTAGATCCCGTCTTTTCGGTCTCTAGATTTGTCTGGAGGGATTTTTCAAAGGCTTCCATATGCAGGAGCGAATTTTGAGGTTGGTGACTTATGCAGGACTTGCCCGCTTGACGTCACTGCTTACGTCATAGCCAAGAACCAATCATCGGACAGTATTCTGGGAGCAGCATGGCCGCGTTCAGGGCCCGGAGAGAGAGAGAGGTCGCGTTCGGGGAACGTGTTCGGGATAAGTTTGTTCTCTTATGTTTCTTTTCTCACGGTATATGAGCTACGATCGTTATTATACGTGTGTTTAGGAACAAAAGTTAAATATTTGATTGAAATTATTTGATCGTTACCAATTTTTTGCGGCAGTCAGGCAGACATTTTTTCCATCACCATACAGATCGGGGGTCAATTAACCCTCGCCCCACCGGGGGGCCATCGATGGCCCCCCTAAGGTTTTTCCGGGATAGCAGAAAAACGACGAGGCGCAGCACCGCGGTTGAGGGCTCTACCTCTCACTGCATCATTTTCCCATCATCCCTGAAATTTTTTATCCCGGGTCACCCAAGGTCAGGTCACCAGACGAGGTCAACCAAGGTCACCTCACTTCACCTTTAGAGCTCTGTAAGAGCTACATTTCAAAGTCGATCGATTTGAAACTTCCTACACTTCATGACCCCTCCAGGTTCTACAAGGTGTATATCCGGGATTTTTCGATTTCGTGTCCTGAGGTCAGGTCACGAGGCGACCTCTCCCATTGGAAAAGCATGGGGAAAAGCTATTTCATGATATAAAAGCCACAAAAATGATTGCAAATACCCAGACTGCTCAGAACAACGTTTTTAGACACCCTTTCACGGATTCCAGGGGTCATATTTGCCCTTTGACTTTTCCAAGGTCATCCAAGGTCACCAGAGGTCAAAAACAGTATTTTGACAATAACTTTTGACCTAATTGAGCTAGAGCGGTAAAACAAACACCATCGTGTTTGTCTTGTCACTGGCTTTCATTTGATATACGGCAAGGTCACTTTTTGACCTTTCGTGACCTCAGGTCATATTAGGTCACGAGGTGACCTCTGGCGGTCAAACCACTGGCGGGAGGTCTTTACGTTCCACATAGCGGAAAAAGTACTGGCAATTTTCTATCAAATGTGATTTACCAGACCTCAATAGCTCTAATGGCATAAGAGTTATACCCAGTTTGCTTAAGCATTGCATATTTGAGTGAAAATAGCCGATCTTGACCTAATTTGACCTCTGGAGGTCAAACCATTGAACTGAGCACTAAAACATGCGAAGTATTTTCTTACTGAATTTACGCGAGCTTTCTATTGCACTTTGCAGATTTGCGCTAACGCCCATATTTTCGGAGTTAGAGGGGGGCCATCGATGGCCCCTCGGTGGGGCGAAGGTGGCGCCGGACCCCCGGTGGGGCGCGGGTTAAAGGGGCAGGTGCCCCTCCTATCGACCATCTGCGCCCCTGAATCATAGGCGGATCCAGGATAGCCGATCGGGGGCACCTTTCCGGGTTGGCACCATCCAGACCAGGAGGGTGCCACTTTTGACCAAAAAACTATGAGGTGGGCGCCAAATCGTATCGGTGGGCGCCGATTTTCACATCCTGGGGAGGGGAGGGGTGAGAACCGACATTTCAGGGCAGCGCTGTGACCATTTTAGGGGCGCCGAGCGTCAATCGGAGGGACACGTACCCCACCCCCTGGATCTGCCTATGCCCTGGATGGTTACGGTGCCGCCTGAAGGGTTGATGGCGCCCCTGAAATGTCGCTTTTCACCTTTTCTCCAAATATGCGAAAATCGGCGCTCATTGTTAGGATTTTGCGCCCGCCTAAAATATTTTGCTGGTCCAAGGTGGCACCCCCTGGTCCGGATGGCGCCCCCGGGAAGGCGCCGACATTGCCGATCGGGGACACCTTTCCAGTGGGCGCCACTTCTTGCCTGCAAAACTTTTCAGGTGGGCGCAAAACCCTATCGGTGGGCGCCGATTCTCGCATTCTAGGGGGGGTTGGAAGCGACATTTCATTTCAGATGGCGCCGAGGGTCCATCCTAACCCCCCCCCAGATCCGTGTACGCGAGGTGACGGAACTAGTGATGTGGGAGGTGACGGCACTGGTGAGGCGGGGGTGACGGCACTGGCAAGGCCGGAGGCGGGAGGCGACGGTGTTCGTGAGGCGCGAGGCGATGGATAGTTGGGGGGGGGTGGGGGAGACCATGACGCCGTAGACTGCACATCGGCTCATCGAACAGTTGAGGCATCTCCTCCGTCGATATATCGCCGGTGTCACGTTCACGAGTGTGTCGAGGACTGACTGAATCAGAGGGGGCCACCGCTGTTCCAAGGAGCCGCCGCAGGCCCGGGTTGGGCCGTCGCCGCCACTGGCCCGGGTTGGGCCACAGTTACCCAGGCGACTACCGTTGCCGCAGGCCCAGGTGGGGAAGCCGCCGCCACCGAATAACTTCTCACAATGCGGCGACCGGCAAGTTGCCACGCAATCTCCAGTAGGCGGCAACTCCATCGGCCATAGCTACATAGGGATTGTAGGTCAACATGGTGAAATGGGCAGTGTGCGTCTAAGAATTTAACACGCGCCCCGCAGGGGGGGTGAAATTCGCTCCTCCTGGTTTTTCCAGATAGCTCAAAAACGAAGAGACGCAGAGCAACGAAACTTACGGTACCTTATTCCTAATCAATTTTACACATCTGACCAAATTTTTTAGTTAAGGTCATGTCTGGTCAAGGAGCTATTTAAGGTCAAGTGACCCGACCTCAAAACCTAAAATTACGAGTTTGAAGCAGTGCCCAGGGAACATCAGCGAACCGATCACTTTGAAACTTCCACAATATGATAATGTCATTAAGGTCTACAAATCTGCTATCTCGGAATTTCTATATTTTTTACCTAAGGTGGGGTCAATTTCTTGGTCACCCCATTATAAGTCTACGGTGAAAAATAGAATGGGCTCGTTTTCAGTAAGTATTGCATAGATAAAGCTGAAAATCCTCAAACCGTCTATTCTTACCACGATCTTGAAAATTAAGGTGAGTTTTTAACCATCTGACCTCTCAAAGGTCATATCAGGTCACGGGAGCATAGAGTGATTATTTGGCCAATAACTTCTCATTGAATTGAGATAAAGCTCCCATTTTGCTTGCATTGTGCTTATATTGTCACGGGAAGTCGATTGATATACAACATGACGATACCGGGTCACTCTCTGACCCTGACCTAGCTCGAGGTCAAGTCATTTTCACTATTTGACCTAGGAAGGTCATATTATACATCATTCGATTCGCAGCGATGAGAGGAATCTAATGATGCATAAATATTTGCTCTAGCCCCCTGAGGGCAGATCTAGAGAGAGAAACGTACACTGCTCTGTTGTAAGCCT
This sequence comes from Lepas anatifera, assembly GCA_034440635.1. Classification (NCBI taxonomy): domain Eukaryota; kingdom Metazoa; phylum Arthropoda; class Thecostraca; family Lepadidae; genus Lepas; species Lepas anatifera. The sequence goes on from JAOTON010001797.1 coordinate 29,242, forward strand.
ATGGAATCTTCTTTGACCTATGCTGACCTCAATATTGACTTGACATGAAAATTCTTCGTATAAAGTCGCTTCGTCTTCTCAAGAGCTTTCCAACACCACCCATTATTTTCCTTTAGCTTTCGTGGGGACCGAGATACGAAGGGGGGCGCGTCATGCAAGGGACCCCAGCTGGGCATGTTAAAATGGTACAAGAATGGTAAAAACAGTGTACCTCAACTTCCCACTCTTTGCATAGAATCGTACCATCCACTGTATTTTCCTGCAGTAAATATGCTATAAATGTCAGCTGTAGATGTCTAATGTGCAAAGCCAAGCTTGCTGAAGCATGTGGGGTTGATTCACCCAGCATGTCAACCTCAAACTTTGGTTCACATCACTAGAAGTATGGGCGCCGAAAGCGGGGGCATCTCCCCTGTTGGCCAACCAAAAGGATGCCCCTCCAAATTTTTGGTCCATCGCCATTCATGCTGTCAGGTACCAAATATGCTCAAAATTCGCCTTCCCAGGTCAGCACCAGCTGGGGTCTGTCCCCCCCTGTAAAAACTCTGTGACGGTGCCCCTAACTGGAAGGGGCGCCGATGTGAGGCATCATGTGACTTGCTGATGCATGGAATTCACAAATGGTACCAAACTTAAGCCTGATACTGCACCACTTTAGAGCTTGATACTTTTAAGGTATCAAAGCATGAATCCCAATAGCATGACAAAATGATCAACACCAGGAAACTCCTTTAGTTACTCCTTAGTTATCTCAGGAAACCGAGTATCTTTTTGGTAAATGAGCAATGCAACCAATAAAGCTACGCCATCTTATTATGGTGAATTAGCATTACTGCCTGTTGGTATATTTTAGAAACAGGGATAATCTGTACATACCCTGTATTTCACTTGGAACCACCTTGAAGCCAACCTCTTTAAATGACAAGAAAAGCCTGACCTGGCCTGAAAAGCATATATAGCTCTATTTCAATAATAAACAAAGTGTTTTGTATTGCTCAGTCCGCAAAGTATGGCAGCAGGCCAGACGAGTCGCACCAGCCATCTAAAATTCTCACACCGTCAGCCAACAAAAATTAGCACCGATCTGCCATATACCAGGGAGAAAAGCGCACTCATTCCCACTCACACGATGCAATGCTACCTCTCTTATTAAATAGTTAGTTGAGGACTTTTTATAAGGCCCCTCCTTTGTCTTTATAACCATTTAGCCATTATTTGTTAGGTTTTCAGTGTCACCTTCCTCACATCAGTCTCAGAAATTTGCACCAGGTTGATAAAATTCGCACCACTCACTCCTGTCGCCAAGGGCACTGGCACCGACGAGATATCATCAAAAACGCCATACTTTGCACGCTAGTGTATTGCTAGTTGCATAGCATATATACCCAAGAAAACCTGAGAAACCAATATGAATTATAATTTTCCAGTAGCGCCCACTTCAAGGTGAAAACCGCTTACAGTCAAAACACCCATACCCTGAATTAAGGATACTGGACGTCACCACTTAATTTTAATTTGAAGAGATGCTCAGACTAGAAATAACGGGGAAAACATGCAGTGGGTCAAAATTTTGGACCAAATTGTTTGTCTTCAAATGATACTGCTCAAACAATTCACCAAAAAATTTAGCAAGTCTCAAACTTTGGGTGGATCCACGCATTAATTGTAATGAGAATGCAAAAAACATGATTCAACCCCAAACATTTGGCATAATACCTACCCTGATTTACATTTAGGGATTCCTCTGCCTGTCACCCTTTGTTTAGGACACCCCTGCTCGTATGCGAGTTGGTTACCTAGGTAATACACTTTTTCTCAATGTAATTGGAACCTTGCCAGAGTATTACACAAGCAGACGTTACCCTAGTCCCTCCTCCTTTTGTTTTGAGCTTATTACACAGCTAATATAGAAACTGAGAGAAAAACGACAAATAAATTGAAGCGACTGGGTAGCAGGAGCATAACTGATGCAAATTTCACTCATTATACGACTTATTAAAGTTGAATTTCATTCTTTTTAATTCCGCAACACTCAACACAGAGCGCCCGGCGACTGTGAAGCATTGCCAGATGTGCCAGATAATTTACTCAATAAATTCCCAAGACTCTTGTGAAATTCCGACAAATGGCAGCAATATTACAGTGCTACCAAAAAACCTTTCAAAAAGACACCCAAGGTTTAATTCACGTTGTGAAAACGGCTAACATCCACTGTCCTCTGCAAATTCCTTCTTTACCGTGGGTAGTGTCCCTTCAATGATTGAAATACGAGCGCCATTCTCGCCGAGGTTTTCAAAAGCTCATCGCCATCTCGGCTAGCTAATTCGGAGCGATTGACCCCGGTCACGCTCACCAGCGGCGCTAGTGTGCCCTCCAAGATGGCCGCGAAAGAGGGACTCCAAAAGGTAAACGTCAGTGGGCCCCGGGAATAGCATGGTAAGCGGTGAATTATACGTGTTTTATGTTTGGTATGTGGCAGCAGCTTATAAACAGCCACTGCGGAAGGCAGAGAAGAATGCAAATTCGAAAAGTTTTTGGTCCCAAGGAGCAAAGCTTGTAGTCAGCATCAGGTTGAAGTTTGCTGCCCCCCCCACTTCTTTGCCGGTGGCGACGCTTGTGTTTGGAAACGCATTTTCCATCGTACATTCAAACTGGAATTTCAGACGGCTTAAAACAAATAAAGGCGTATATCTACCGAATTATTTCAAGATGTCAGTTTTCCGGGCTAAAAAGGAATGCAGCCACAGGCGGATCCAGGGGGACGGCAAAGTGGGCACATGCCCCATAGGCAGATCCAGGGGGCAAAGGGGGTATGTGCCCACCACCATCGACCCTCGGCGCCCCCTGAAATGGCCACGCCCCCTGAAATTTCCCTTCCCACCACCATCCCCCTCCCAGGATACGAAAGTCGGCTCCCACCGATAGGGTTTCCCGGTTAAGAATGGTGCGCCGCCCCCGGGAAGGTGCCCCTGATCGGCAATCCTGGATCCGCCTATGATGACGGCCCAAGGATTAAGCCTTACTCCTGCTAGAAGCAGGCTCAAGGGAGTGGAAGGAGGCATAAGCGGAACTGGAGATTGCCTCACAGCCAGTCTGCAAAGTATGGCAGCAGGCCAGACAAGTCGCACCAGCCATCTAACGTTCTCGCACCACCAGGCTCCAAAAATTCGCACCAATATGCCACATACCAGGGGAAAAATGCAGCCATTTCTACCCCTACAATGCAATGCTACCTCAATCATTAGTCAGTTAAGGACTTTTTATAAGGCACCTCCTGTGTCTTAATGGCCATTCAGCCATTATTTGTTTAGTTTAAGTGTCACTAACCTCGAAAATTCGCACCAGGTTGATAAAGTTCGCACCACTCGGTCCTGTCTCCAAGGGAACTCGCACGGACGAGATCTCGTCGAAAATGCCATACTTTGCACACTGGCCTCACAGCCGCTTACCAGGTGGATGTGAATGGAAGTCAGATGGCTGAAAATGTCTGCAACAGACAGCAGCATTTGAGCCCATCTTCTTCCCAATTATCAGATTCGACTTCCACTGCTTGGACAGCACCTTATCATGAGGAAACTTGTGAAAGCTGAGACTTGGACACTTTCTTCGGAAGGATACACACTGAGGAACGCAGCAGTCCTGATTGGATGCAATGGTTATCCGTCTGACTTTCATTTTCTTTGAATTTCCCAAGATTATAACAAACAAGAAAATAACGCCAGTCTTCAATATTCACGTCCACCCAACATGAACTTCACTTTTTCAGAGCAACGAGTTCACCACGACTGAAAATAAACGTTCAAAATCTATACCGCGTTCAACAATGCGCCGAATATGAAGCAGCCACGCCAGACGTCAGTCCCTCTACTGGCGTTTTCAAAAAAATCCGCCAGGTGCCAACACTTTCGATGACCGGGGCCAATAGGCTTCTTTTGATGACGTCACATGCCCGGAGGGTACCGTTATTTAACTTCCACGTTATTGATGTTATGCACGATTTCTTTCTTCACCAGCATGTTCGGAAGGGTGGCATTCATATGGTCCACCGTTCAAAAGGTCCACCGTTCAAAAGGTCCACCGTTCATATGGTCCAACGTTCATAGGGTCCACTGTTCAGAGGGTCCACCGTTCAAAAGGTCCACCAGCCTGGAAACCCTTCAGAATTATAGAGGATTTCTGAAAACGCCTTTGTGCATGGTAATCGCTGGAAGACCCAACGCTCGAATCGTCCACAGCTTGAAAAGCCACTTCTCCCACTGACTGATTGGGTGGCATTCATATGGTCCACCGTTCAAAAGGTCCACCGTTCAAAAGGTCCACCGTTCATATGGTCCAACGTTCATAGGGTCCACTGTTCAGAGGGTCCACCGTTCAAAAGGTCCACCAGCCTGGAAACCCTTCAGAATTATAGAGGATTTCTGAAAACGCCTTTGTGCATGGTAATCGCTGGAAGACCCAACGCTCGAATCGTCCACAGCTTGAAAAGCCACTTCTCCCACTGACTGATCTTGTGGGACTTACGCCCAATCTATCCATTGCATCCATGGATATCACAATAGGCAATAGAGACAAATCACTGTGGTCCTGCGCGTTGCGTGGGGCATAAACTTCGCCGTCGAAGGGGTAAAACCGGGGCGGAGCTTGGGGCAAGACTCGGGCAATGATTGGAGGGCTTTGCCCCTGTTTGGAAAGCTGGCCACCAGAGCGGAACGAGTCCAGTGGCGCACTCAGCACTCAGGAGTACAAGGAACGGTAGATCCAGGGACAGCGGATTACACTTTTGAAAGGTTGTGCAAGATTTTCAGGAGGGGGCGCCTTCCTCCCCAGGGGGAGGGCGCCTTTGCTTTGCAGAGAGGGCACCTTTTCTCTGTGTGTCTTGGGAGGGGGGGTTTGCTGTCCAGGGGCTCCTGTTCTAACCAGAGGGTGCCCATAGTACACGCTATCCAGTGATGCCGTTGCTCTTTTTGGGGGCGCCTTTCACAGTCCAGGAGGCGCCTCTGCTGTCCAGGGGGCGCCTTTGCTATCCACGGGCACTCATTTTATCCGGAGGGGGCGCCTTCGCTATCCACAGGAGGCTCCTTTTCTCTTTGGGGGTGTTTTTTGCTTCCATGGAGGGTACCTTTGCTCTGGGAGGGGGGGGCTATGCTATCCAGGGGTGACTGCTCTGTGGGGGAGGAGTGCCTTTTGCTCTCCATGCCTGATGTCCAGATGGCGCCTATGCCATCCAGAGGAGTTGTCTTTGCTCAGTGGGGGGGGACACCTTTTTATCCAGGGGGCGCCTGTGCTAACCAGGGGGCGCCTATGTTAACCAGCTACGCCGTTACTCTTCTAAGGGGGCGCCTTTTTTCTGTGCAGGGGTGCCTCTGCTGTCCAGGGGGCGCCTTTACTGCCCAAGGGCGCTTATTTTATCCAGAGGGGACACCTTTTCTCTCCTGGGGGGGGTGGGGGGATTTTTGCTCTCTATGGGGCGGTTTTAATGTCAGGGGCTGTCATTCATGTTTCAAAGTGTATTTTATTTTACACGGAGGATCCTACCTCTTCAAGTAGGTGGTGTTTAGGTCTGATTTCTCAACCGGTCGGGGGCACCGGCAAAATCCGGGGAGAGCCTCCCCAGACCAAATACAAACCGGGTGTGCAAAAAGATACTGTTGCACACGTTCAATAGTTTCGAGATGTGAACTGCACAACCTGCCCCCCCCCGAATCCACCGTCCTCTGGATACATCCCAGTGTATAACCTCACACGTGTGAGTTCTACATTTATTCACATCCTCGGCATATACATGTGCTGTTGCGCACCTGACCGTAACAATTCAAATTAGATCAGACCACCTTACCCAACGCTACAAAACCGAGTTTAGCTCATGGCTGTGCTCGCGAGAAACCGATCAATTTTACACAAATCCATATTGACTGAAACCAAGTTCAAAGCTTTGACTGTGTCTATTCATTATTTCACAGTCCTGCGCATATTTATCAACCCAGCAGTGATGTTACAAGCTGACATACCTAATGCATATTTAGTACCAGGGATGCGGAGCCGGAGCCGGTCGGAGCCGACCATTCTGCCCGGAGCCGGAGCCGGAGCCGCCGAAACATTTGATCGGAGCCGGAGCCGTCAGAAAGGGTCCGGCTCCGGCTCCCAAAGAGCTCTAAAATTACCAAAAATCAAAAGTGAAATGGTCACATTTTACCTCGTGAGATGTCGCATGGAAACACCTTTATTCACCTAAAATATTACATTTTCTCAATATGTTATGTATATCGAGATTAATGAAATATTGCAACTAGGGTGTCCCGTAGACGGTCTCACTCTCGGGCAGGTAATGCGCCCCGGCGATTTAGCATGGGCAGAAATTGGCAACAAATGAAAGCATTGGCAGACACTGGCGGATCCATGAGGGGGAGCAAAAAAAGGCAGTTGCCCCCAAACTGCCCAATTTTTGGCGATTTAAATCATATGTTTTTCACGATTTACCCGATACCGTCGGCCCGCATCCGCCCCTGTTGACAGACGCAGGGGGATGCCATTCCGGTCATGCCCCCCAAAGCCCTGGAAGGGGGGCAGACTATCTTTTGGCCCCCCCAAAGGCCGAAGAAATTGTTTGAAAAAGGTGTTTACACTAGGTCTGTCGAGCAATAAAATCTTTGCTCCCACCTCCCCCCACCCTCCCAGGAGAGCTATCATGTACTCGGAGTAGTTTATACTAGGCCTGTCGAGAACCCAAGGCAAAAGGCGCAGAAAACAGCATCCCCGTCACTCGATGCGGCACTAGCCGACTTAAAAAACCTGGGTCGCCTAAAGAGGGCGACCGTATGCGACATCTTAGATAGATATCCAGCCATCATCCAGCCGGCTAGCCTGGTAATGGCCGCGCTACCAGTTACTCAGGTGTCCGTGGAGAGGTTATTCTCCGCGATGAAGCTACTGCTTACTGATCTCAGGTCCAGACTAAGAGCAGACATATTGGAGGCAATGTTGCTGCTCTGCTCCAACCGCGATTGGGTGGCGTAGTGAGCGAACCAGCTGCTGGGCCCTGGGCAGTAGGGTGGTTGGTTCCGATTTTTCTCGAAAAGGAATTATGCCATCAGCCTATCTGATGTGTTTTTTATGTTGAACACTGTTGGCTTAGGGTCGTTCAAAAAAAATTATTTTCAGACTCGAACCCACTTTTTCCCATTATATATTCAATCTTGATTTCAATGAGCCACATTCCAAGCGTCTACGACAGCGGGAAAGATCGCCTCAAAACGGTTAAAGATTTCATGTTTCGGGCGCGATTGGCCGCCCGGCGTTGCAGTCTCCCCTTGTTAAATTGGGATATAAGGGGTGCATAACCAACCAGTAAAGGCAGCGTGGCATGTGCGTGCGTATAAGAGCGGTAGATGGGATTTAACATGCAGGCATTTACCTGTCAGATATATTTGTAGCGCAATACAAAAGACCTGAAATTAAATGATTCAGCACCCTTGTATTCTAAATCCTGACAGAACATGAATGCCTTCGGGAGGCAAACCTTTCTCTAGTAACTACCGCTGGAGAACGTCGTGAGGCAGGTGCTTCTCCCTATTCTCCTGCGAACTATTTAAGAGCTCTGCTACTGATAAAAGAAGATCTTGTTTCATAGTTTTACCCTTTAGGTGGCTCACGAAATATTCCACCAGCTTCACACCACGTTCTGTGGGACCGTTCACGACAGTAAGTTCTGGAATACCTTGAAACAGGGGAAGCTATACCAGTCACCAGCTTCTCAACGGAGCCATTTCATGTCAGAATCTTTCAGATTCAGGCGCTCGAATACCATCCAGATTTCAGGAATGAGAAATTGGGAGAGGCTTGGTATCGAGCCGAGCTCTTCATAGCCTCTGTCGGAAACTTTAGCCTGCCCTAGTCAAATGTGAATCGTTTGCTGTTTTGGCCAATTGTTGTGCGACTGGCTCCTTACCTCCACGATGGTGGTTCTCACCAGCGCGACAGAATATAACTTTCTGTGCAAAGATACCACAGCTGATGACAAATTGACTTCAGCACATTCAGGGCGATTTCTATATTAACTTAATGAAAGCACTGCATTGCATTTTATGGATAGCTTTGAGGCTCATAGAAGGCTCTAAAGCTGACTCTCCGCGACGGAGGAACCCAAATGCATGGTTTAGAACCACTTATAAGGAAAGCCGCTAACTATTTCGGAGTCAGAGTGGCTCAGCCGGCTAGCGCTTGCGCTCGGCTTGGCCAATGACATTCATTATGTGCCGGGTGTCGTGGGTTCGAGCCCACCCAGAGGCAGAATCTGGCGCCCTGCTCTAGCCCGAGCTAATTCTTTCCCTCTCTCCTCTGATGCCATATGACCTGAGCAGTTCATGCGTTGTTAAACTCCAAAAATTATAATATTCTGTCTTTAAGTATCTTCTGGAATGATGAACGGAATCTGACACAGTAGCAGCAGGGTCATTCCATGCCAACTCGACACAGGAAGTGTCAATTTTTACACGGCACCATCTCAGATTTTTACGTTACTTTGCATACTGGGTTATTGCTGGCTGGGAACACGAATCTGAGAATTCTAGGATCGTAGCTCAAATATTTTCGGCTATATGATGACGTCAATATTTGCAAAAAAATGTTGCATTCCCTTATTAACCATACCATAACCAGAAAATGGTTTCCAATATCTGCATTTTGCAAGATGTTCCTGAAAATAAAGGTATGAGTCCATGCTTTCTTTATTTTTAACTTTTTTGTCTGTTAAAAATATATGCTATATATTATATTGAATTCAAAAATGTTGGTTTTTCTTCAGATGGGTTACTTTGATTCCCTTCATTTTCACACATCTTATAGAGCGTTTCATTTTCCATCACCAGAAATAATTTTGGGGGTGGAACATTAGCAACTACGCCGACAGAAAATCACAAAGATAGTCAGTACCGTCCGGTGCGGCCGCGCGGGCCGCGCCGCCGCGGCGCGGCCGGCCGTGGAGCACCGGCGAAGCACAGCCCCGTCTCAGTCCGGGAGTGGTAAGGGAGAGGGTGAATTTGGAGGGCATTGTCGAATCACTGGGCAACGGGCTGGCGTTTGACGCAATAATCACAGCAAACCTTTCTCCTAGGCTGCAGTTTCTGTTATTTCTTGTACGACTCACACCGCTTATTTAAGCTGTCATACATCCTCGGTGGGTTCCCTCCCGTAGAGGCAGATATCAGGTGCTAAGGAGACCATTTAAGCGATACATATGTTTATGCAATTCAGAGCTTGCTAAAACGCTAGAAATTATATCTGAGAAGTGATAGCCTGTGTTAAACTGTGATAACGGTCTGTTAAACTGTAAAACATTCCACGAGGAAAAACATAGGCCTTAATTATCTTTTATTACCACTTTAAAAACAACTGGCGAGGTTGTGTGTGTGCACACCGTGCCAGAATTTACACTATTTGGTATCATAAATCACACATCTTGACTTCTTTGTGCAGAATAAGCTGGGTACATAACTCTAAACTGCTGCAAACTCTGCCCTCGTCAGGGAAAATCCGAGAACAGACAGACACAATATGCTCGGGACCGTCATTATCCTCAGTGCACTCTTACGGTATTAGCGAACTTGCACGATGTACTGAGAGAAGTTTCATAAACAGCCACGTGAGTTGAGCTCCTGGGTCGGAACGAGTGAAAGTTTTTCGTTCCCTTTACGAGTCGCGCACTGGAGAAGCGGGAGGCCAGATGGATCTTCGCTTCTTCGATTTCTTCTAGAGGGACGTAGATAAACTCGATTCCTGACGAATAAACAAATATCACTCATTCATGAGCGACAAAAATAAGATTAGGGCTTCAACCAGCGTTAAGCTTTGAGCATTCGTACCTGTTGAATATTAACTTTTAATACGGGCCTCAACAATTATTCTTCGTATTGACCTGACACAGGTACTTTGAATAAAAAATGATCAGAAATAGTGATGCTCATCGTGGCAGCGCTACACGGCGCCACTTTTTGACGGTATATAACATAGCAGAGATAGTGAGGTTAATCCACCCAGGACGTGAATTGATTCATATAGGACTGACCTGATACGTTTTCTGAACAGAAGTCGAACATTGCGTGCGGCGTCAGTATCTGGTCCGTTTTGGGACGCTGAAGGCTTGCTCGAGCTGTTAAAGGGAGTGTCCCACTTTTATAACGTGTTTTGAACTGAGATAGCAGTTTTGTAGAGCAAGTGCAGGAATCACTTTTGGCATATTTAGTTTTACTCAAAGCTCTCTATATAAAATTTCCGCACACTTTAAACATCAAAATAAAGGGGCCTATTGGCTTATTTCAAACCCTAAAGGAATACCTTCCATATGGTTGCAACAATCTGATTGGTCCTTAGGCCTGAGCCCCGCCCACTAGCGGGAAATGTCATGATAACCAGTGAGCCAGCTTGCGATATGCCCGTTTGAAGGTGCGACGAAGATGGCGCAACACATGCGTTTCCTTCGGGCACAACCAGTCCAACAATAAGCATTACAAGTCCAGCTATTTAGAGAAGAAATACATCTGCCAAATTTAGGTACTTGATTAGTTTAATCATGCTTCTAACCCTATTAACTTGCAATATCTGCAGAAAATAATACAAATGAAGAAATTTTCGGGCAAAACATAACATTTTTTTGAGTGGTCTCCTTATATTTTGCTTTAATTAACGCTAACATCATTATAAATCACTACTGTGTGCTGTAAGTAGGGTAAGTGCTTCCCTTCGTATTGATGTACGAGTCAACTCTATTGTGATTGTGTTCCCGAACACAATACAGGAAGAGTAGGCGGGTTCAAGGCCATACATACAGGCGGGTTGGGCAAGGTGCCAAGTATGTGGACGAGGATTGAATTTTCTGGCTTTGGGAATTGGGAATTAAGTGCTGTAATCCCATTAAAAGACAAGACCAGTGCCTCTTTGTACTTATCACTTGGTCTTCCTGAGAAAGGCCGAGTGAAGACTCCAATCGAGCTCGTCAAAGAACGAAGACAGCAGGTCATTATGGCTTCCAAGGATTTTCAACAATTATAGGTTATGTAAGGTTAGCCAACAGTACTTGAAATTCGATTCAAAGCTAGTCAAACTGTATATTGGATCTAATGCATTTGTATCTCACTTCAAAACTGATAATGAAATTACCAAATTCCCTCTAACATGTTAGAGGCAAGTACTTTTTCTTTGCACTTTATTTATTTCCAGTGAGATTATTCTGTTAAGTAAGGCTACATTGACAACTTAATTATTTTATTTCACAATTCCTCAAATATTGACTGGGGAGGTTAAGAATGGTGCAGACTCTTTCCTGAACATGTCCTCGGTGGAGAAACTTATTCATATACGAGTCTGCAGAGTATGGCAGCAGGCCAGATGAGTCGCACCAGCCATCTAAAATTCTCACATCACCAGTCTCCAAAAATTTACACCAATCTGCCACATATCAGGGAGAAAAATGTACCCATTCCTACCCAAAAGTTGGAATGTTACCTTTATTATTAGTTAGTTAATTAAGGACATTTTATAAGGCCCTCTTCTGTGTCTTAATAACCATTCAGCCATTATTTGTTGGTTTAAGTGTCGCCTTCCTCACACCAGTCTCACAAATTTGCACAGGATTGATAAAATTTACACCACTTGCTCCTGGCTCCAAGGGCATTCACACCAACAAGATCTCATAAAAAATGCCATACCTTGCACACTGGTTCAGATAGATCGATATATTAAGGCTCACTCCTATGTCTTTATAACCATTTTGACATTATTTGTTTGGTTTCCAGTGTCACCTTCCTCGCCTAAGTCTAAAAAATTCACACCAGGTTGGTAACATTCGCACCACATGCTCCTGTCTCCAAGGGCACTCGCACCGACGAGATCTCGTTGAAAATGTCATACTTTGCACACTGGCAGATGGGTGTGAATTTTAGGTGGCTGACAATGTGGCTGAGAGTTTTAGATGGCTGATGCAACTTCTCTGGCTTGCTGTCAGACTTTGCAGACTGGTGCACTTTACTATAGGGGAAAGTGTGTATTGCACCCCCCTTACTAATTGGGCCCCCCTTATAACAAAGAAAGATAGTAGTGGAAGTTTGTTTTGGGCAGATTATGTTTTGGGCAGATTAATCCAGTTCCCCTACTCGCTCTGCCAGTCGTGTTTTTATGATCTCTTGCTGGTGCTTGTGTCCCTTCTAAAGGCCCAGCTACACTGCACACTTTTGACTTTTTCACTTTTTGCTTTTTTAATTTTTTAATCATACTTTTTCATTTTTTAACTACATTTTTGCTTTTTTACTTTTTCACTTTCTACTTTTTCACTTTTGCACTTTTTGCTTTTTTACTTTCGGCTTTTCATTTGAATTCGTAAACATTTATCGACGCAAAAAGCAATTATGGCTGATTGACGCACGGCATCCCATGCTCCGCGTTGTTTCGAGGTTTTTGAAGAACTTCAGAACAAATAACTGAGTCAAGAAAAACGCCACACCGCATTTGAATGTGCTGAGGTGCGTATAAATAGAGTGGAATTGCCTCAGACCGAGGTATATTATCGAAAAATTAGGGTTTCACCGAATCGGTCCGCGGATGCAGGTCAAGGTAGGTAGGTACCTACCAGGGCCGGTACCTAATTGAAATGCAATTACAGGAATTAGGTAATACCTACCTGCCAGTTTGCAAAGTATGGCATTTTCGACGAGATTTCATCGGTGTGAGTGCTCTTGGAGACTGGTGTGATTGGTGCAATTTTTAAAACATGTAAGATAGTGTCTGGTACCAACAACATTCTGGTATGCGAGAAACAGGGATAAGCACAATTTAATGTAAAATTGTGTAATTTTGCCTGACTTCCAGTTCTCTCATCATAACTTTGGTGTTTAACAATGGATAACCTTGGACCATTGTAAGCAAGAAGCTGAGCTTCAACAATCACTGACAGGAAAGTGTATAAATACTGGCCTCTGCCATTTTTTTATCAAAAGGTGGTCAAAGTCGTGCTAGTGTTATTCAAATTTGTGCGAAGTAATAAGACTCATTTATTCATTCCATAGACAAAACTCGAGACCAATATGAACATCTTTAGGCTACACAAGGTATTTTAGAAAATTTTGCGGCACTAAGGTCACTTAAATTATAGCCCTCCTTTATATGCAATGTACATGGTAGACTCTCTCCTCCAAGAATGGTTTTGACAAGAACATCAGGTCAAAACATTTCTATTGAATAACATAAATTTTCTGGTAGTTGACTAAATTTGCTCCAATGGAGAAAAGCTGCACAGATTTATAGTTCCAAATTTACAGAGGAGATTAGGTGGGTAACAAAGAGAAATGTTTATTTGTTCTGCCCTAAAAATTCCTCCTTTCTAGTAAGGGTCAGTGCATTTTGTCCCTTGTTTGGTGCAAAATTCTCACCACTACCACCATTCCTGGGGAACCCTTGCAACAATGAGATCTTGTTAAATATGCCACACTCCATGATATGCCATACTTCAAATGGTAATCCTGACAAAAGTCATACCAGCTACCTAAAATAATTGTGATGCCAAGTACCCAAAATTGTCTGCACATGTGGAAGAAAAATAGTGCTGCTTACAGTGGGTTTTATTGGTATTTTCATACATTTTTGGTTATATTTTTTTCTCCAGGGCCATCCACTGTAAAGGCCATGGTTGATGTATAGTGACTTACTGCAGGATGGATTGTTTTTGTTCCTTTTTCATATGGTGTATGTAGAACAGCAAGCTGATCATAACCTTAGAATTGGTCCTATCCAATGTCTTATTTAGCCCCAGCCTCCGTGAGATTGTGATTGTTTTAAACTCCACATACGCTGCTCTCTTTTCTTCCTCTCTACATACATCTCCTCTCTATTCTTTCACTCTTCCTCACTGGCAACCGGTCTTGTGATCACTCTTGCATTGTAAGGGACCTGTATATGAAATGAATGAGTATGGAGGGAAAACATCCTTTATATCCCCAAATCATGGATTCTGTCAAATTAAAATGTCAAGTGAGGTTTCTTTGTGGCATGCCATATTGCGTTCAGTTCAAAACTCACTAGAGCCTTATATTCCAGGTTTCCTGCCAGACCTGCCATAAGGAAGAAGTGGATGGCCGCATCTAAAACAACAAAGGTGCTTGCCACCTACGGCATATGTCGCCAACAGTTCAAACTGAGTGAACTTAACCTTACCGTTTGAAGTCAACTGCAGTCCCATCAATCATGGTCAGTATGAAATGTATTCCCCTGAACTTACAAGTTTTTGTAAAATAATTTGTTTTGCTTGTTGAATATTCGTTTGTGCAGTACTTCCTGTGCTGCTTCCTTGGGTATCCTACAATCTCATCAATCCAGTGCGGAGGATATTGTGATGTAAGTTTGGTGTTTGTTGTGTACATCTGCTGGATGTTATCCTCTTTTGGCAACCCCTCTTAATGCAGTCATGCACTCTGCTTTGGTAGCACGCTCCATCACATCTAATTACATTATTTACATATGAAATCGGGTGCCATTAGACCCCAATTCATGTTTGTGTGTCGTGCTTCACTTTGCCATGTCTCATCCTTGTATCGTGCACATTTTTCATAACCCCACCAGTGTGGCTCCTGTGTCAACTGGAAGTGAAAAGAATGCATTGCATTCTTACTACTCAGCCATTTACCGTATGATCTGCAGCTAGCTCCCGCTGAGCCAGCTGGAGAGGCGGGCACTCCATGCTGCCGGTGCCGGTGTCATGCCGTGGAGCCTGCTGGATCCACTGCCGTCCCCCCCTGTACACCGGCTCTCAGCCTGTCGAGGGCACCAGCTGCCGGTCGCTTCAGGGCTCGGGCTGACAGTCCTTCCTGGACACCGGTTACCGGCCCGTCCAGGATTCCGACGAAGTCATTTGCTGGGTATGTATCCCAGCAAATATTCTTATTTACGAAAAATCCTCTCGAGTGCACTATAAGCCTGGTCTGTTGATTTGCATATATTCCAATAGCACCATTTGCTTCTCGTGCTACACTGAAAATGATTTCAGTGCTGCTGTTAACCATTTGACTTGACATAGTGACACATTTGTCCTTGCAATGGTGAGAGGGCTCCAATAATGCATAGTTTTGCTTCATTTGCTCTAATTTTACAAATTAAGAGCTAAAAATGAAATCTGATGCCCGTTTTATCACTATGTTGCTTTCTTTGATCTCGGCTGCCCTAATGTCTACCTGACATTAGGGCAGACATTTCTACCTGACCTGAAAATGTTTGGTATTGCTATTCTCCGCCGCATCAAGCCCCCATATCCTACATTGGGGTCTCCCATGGTGCTTTACCCTCAATTTAATGGGGACATCATCGGAAGGGTTTTTGTTATTAGCATGTGTCATGCACCTTAAATCTAATACACCATCTGTCATGCATATTTTTCGTTTCGTTTACTGCGCAGTTATTGACATGAGTCTCAAAACATGCTTAAGTAGACCCAAATGACCTCACAGAGGTCACAGGACAAAACAAGCTTTATATACAGAACAAGAAACATTTTTTGGCAAATTTGCGCTTTTCCCACGCGTTTCCAATGGAGAGGTCATGACTCGTACCTGACCTTACGTCAACAATATAAAAAATACCGAAACATAGTTTGTAGCCCCCGGTGCGCCCATTATATGAAAAAGGTTGCAAATTGATAAATTAACGCTACTCCGAGGTCCGAGTTATGTAATCCCAAACAATTTTTTAAGTGAGGTTACTTGACCTGGCATGGTGACCTGCCCCGACATGACCCGATATCGTTTTTTTAGGGAAAGTTGCCGACTTGATTAATTATAAGCTGTACCAAGTACGGTGGCGCCTGGCGCCGCCGTTTTTACGCGACGACGAAAAATATGTAGGGGGTTAGTCAGCACCCTTCCACCCCACTGGGGGAGGGTTAAAAAGTGAAAATTCGTTGCTGAAACGCCAGAAAATGACGGTTTTATGTACGATTGCCCTTATATTTGTGTTTATAAGGCCGGGGTGGCCCAGTGGCTTCGTTGCCAGTCTACGGATCGGATAGCATGGATTGACGTGGGCTCAATCCCCACGGCGGGAAACCGCCTTCCGTGTCCGATCTAACCCGGTGGAGAGGATCCTTAAACACCCATGCCAATAATCCCTGGAATTGGGCAAGTGTGCCTGTTGGGAGTGGCCCTAATAAAAAATAAAAATAAGTAGAAGGAGTAGAAAAAGTATTGTAACGCGCACCCTAATGCACATATGGTAGCGGTAAACTAAACCGATGAAGGAATCACTTGGAGCCAATCATCAGATTTCATTCAGTGTTTGACGCGTAATTATGGTTTACCAAGAAACAATTGCCTTTCAGAGAGGAGCCGGCCGGAGGTCAAGTACTCGTATGACGTCTGGCATGCAGGCAAAAACCTTGCCCCCCGTCTGCGGCAACGTGCTTCTCAAAGCTCTGCCTGCAAATCTCTCCTACGGTGGATCACCCCGGTCAAGAACCACTTCTGGTGGTGTGCGCAGCACTCAGAGGGATCCGTCGAGAAGTTCCACGTAAGAACCGGCATCTCTAACCAGTATGCTTGCTTTCAATATATTGCAACAAAGATAAATGTTACCTGTGTGAAGTATTGTTCAAGCTAGTCGGACGATGGAGCTTAGAAACTATACTTTGAATGTGACGTCTCATCTATAATACCTGGCCACATTTTCACATGCGAACTAATATGTTGTGGACCAAGGAGGAAATATATGTAAAGTAAGTCCCACCTTTGCCTTTTAAAAGTCTTACCACAAGAAGGGCCAATTTTTGGCATACTTTTGTTTTCGAAACCGATGTATGAAACTAGGTAACCTATGGAAATCCGGGGGGGCAAAAAGGTATGTGCCCCCCAACGGAAAAGCTCGAGATGAAACGTTTTACCCCCTCCCCCAAAGCGGTCGACCTCCCTTATGCCCCGACTCCTTTTTACCCTGTAGGCAAAATTTTGGGGCTTCAACTTTCACAAACAGAACCAGTTGAGTTCAGAGTAAATATTGGGTTTGGATAGGAAAAAAAGTATCTTGAGCCATTATTTTTCACCCCGTGACCTTTATTTTGCTTTTCCCCTGAAATATCCCAAATGTTACCGTCAAGGCATATTAAAGGGAATGTGGCACCTTCTCAACGTGATTTTAACTGAGATAACCAAGTTGTAAAGCAGGTCGGAAAACCCGGTACTCCATATGTCATTTGTGTTGGAACTCGATATTTCCGTGAATGATGAACCCAGAGGCCATGTGGGCGTTGCATGGCCTCTGCCATGCAACGCCCACCAGCACGTAACAAAATTAAGTAACTTCACATTGTACTGTTGTGACTAGAATGCTGATTCTGGACTTCGCATTATCCTGCAGGAAATAAAATGAGCATTCTGGACTATTCTGGACTTAACATTACACTGTCAGGACTACAACCAGCATTCTGGACTTGCATCTTGCCAACTGCATAGCCCCGCTCAAGGTTAAAGCTGTGTATGTGACGATATGTTCTCCTTTGCGGCAGGACCGTGCGCGTGTACAGCAGGGTGAGCGACGCGTTCATACTACTGCGCCCTCTGAAGGTTGCCAAGAAGCACGCTCACATCCGCCCACTGCCGGACGCTTTCTTGCAGCGACGAGCCGTAAACGTTGTGGTCGAGCCTCCGAGCCAGGAGACCGAGGGGCGGCATCCCTTCAGCCTGGTGCACCGAGCACCTGGAGCAGAGGAAACCAAGGCTGCTCTAGAGTCAGTCAGAACGGAAAGGAGCCGGTTTGGACTTTAATCTGGCGGTGTTGTGTCTGTTGGCGTCCTGCGTCTACTTAGTCTCGGACGCAGGCCCGGTGCCGTGGCTGTTGTTGTTGTTGTTGTTGTGTCCCTCCAGCCGCTAACGCGGTGTAGCCAGGCGGCTCTGGAGGGACCTGCTGGCGGCCGCCAGGGCCGCCACGACGTCGCTTCTCCGGACTTCCTCATAAGACGGGGATATGGTCCCCGTCAGTCGGTGTCGGGTCCCCATCAAGGCGGGGCACCGCCGGAGCACGTGCTCCGGGGTGTCAGCCTCCTCCCGGCAGATCGGGCACCTTCCTGCGGGGCATGCCGTTGAACTGCAGGCCGCGCAGTCACGGGAGGGGCTTCTTCCAATCCGGTGAAGATACTGGTTGGATCCTGACCAGTGTCCGGCACGCAGCTGGTGCACCTCCACTGCCACCTCCCGGTTGCCAGCCGGAATCGGCGACGGGAGGCGCCCCCCATCAGGCGGCGGTACCAGCCGGCGGGCCAAGCCTGGACATACTCGGCCCGCGCCGCTCTCGCAGCCGCCCGGGACACGGTGGTGACGTCGAGAGGGGCCTGATCTTGTGGGAGAGCGGCGGCTCCCCTGGCGAGCTCGTCCGCCCTCTCATTGCCCAGGATGCCGCAGTGGGAGGGGATCCACTGTAGATGGATCCGTCGATTCCCCCTGGCCAGCGTCGAGAGGTCCCTCCAGATACGGATCCCCATGGGAGACGTCTGTTCGGCGGGGCCAGCACGGAGGGCTGCCAGGGCCGATTGGGAGTCCGTGCAAATGACGATGGGGTCCTCGGTGTGCGCCGGGTGGTCGATGAGGTGTTGGAGTGCCGATTGTAGGGCGACCAGCTCTGCGCGAAAGCTGGAGCAGAGACGACCAGCGGGCGATCTAAGCTCGTGCGTTTGACCGCCGGGCTCCTCTATAAACGCCCCGGCACCTCCGTTCGAGGTTCCTCCGGCGGCGGATCCATCGGTCCAAGCCCAGGTCGCACACTGAGGTAAGGCGGTGAGATGGAAGAGCGCCTGGGTCTTCTTCTCTTCGCTGGAGGCTCCGGGGTGCAGGGGCGCACCCACGCTCAGCGCAAAGGTGATTGTCGAGGCAGTCTCCTCCCGCGGTGGCACGCGCCGGGGGAGTAGAGGCTCAATCGGCAGGGCGATGCCGACGGCGCTCCAGACCGCCCGTCCAACCTCCCTCCACCCCGTTACCGAGGTGAGGCGTCCCCGGACTGTGGCCTCTGCCACCACCCGCAGGGGGTCGCCAGGTGGCAGGGCCAGAGCTCTCGCAAGAAGTCGCGCTGCAAGGGTCTTGGATCTTGCTGATACTGGGTCAATGCCGGCTTCTGCGAGAACGGCATGGGCCGGGGTCGACCTGGGACACCCGGTCACCACACGTGCTGCCGCCCGCAGCTCCCGCTCTAGCAGGAGAGCGTTGGAGGGCGAGGTGGCCGGCAGCCACGCCTCCGCGGCGTGTTCAATGGCTCCACGCACGTATCCATTGGCTACGGAGCGGAGGGTTCTCTCCTCCAGACCCCAGGTGCGGCCAGTAAGCTTACGGAGATGGGCTATCCTGGGCCGGGCCTTTGCCTTCAGCGACCTGCAGTGGGGCCCGAAGTGAAGAAGGCGGTCGAGGGTCACGCCGAGAAGCTTAAGCTGCGGTGCTGCCGCGACAGGCGTCCCCGCCACCTTGATGGCTACGTCTGTCGCGTCCCGCGACCACTGTGAGAGGACCATCATTTGGGTTTTGTCTCCTGCAACCCGCATCTTCGAGGCACGGGCCCACTTGACGAGGGTATCCGCCGCCACCTGGGCCCTCTCCTGGGCCACCCTCACTGTATTCCCGGAGCAAAGTGCAGCGGTGTCATCGGCGTACAAGAACGGCGTCACGCCTGGCAGGGGTCTGAGGGACTCTGCGAGAGGGGCCGCCCACAACAGAAACAAGGCGGGGGACAGGACTCCCCCCTGCGGGAGACCCGCCCTGTACACCCTCTCACAGCTCAGTGAGCCGTTAAACTCGACTCTGGCACGTCTGTCCCTCAGGAATTGCCAAACCCAGTTTACCATACACCGGGGTAGGCCTGAGATCAAGCAGGTGGACTCGGAGGAGTCGATGATCCACCGTGTCGTACGCCCTGGCGAAATCAAACGCTAGGAGCACGAACTTCTGGGCGGTTGCTCCGTCTGGTGGGTTGGCACTGCGGGCCTTGGGGCGTTGCCATCCGTCTTGAATGGTTTGTACCAGGCGGCCGATGCTGTCTGCTACAGAGCGCTTGGCGCGGAATCCTACCTGCTCTGGAGGTATCATCTCTTTCTGCTCGGCGACGTGCATCAGGCGAGCCTGGATGAGGCGCTCTGCAAGCTTGGCGACGTGGCTTGTGAGGGCAATCGGCCGATAGCTTCCGAGTAGCCTCTTGTTTTTCCCCGCCTTGGGGATTGGGATAATTGTTGCCCGCCTCCACTCAAACGGGACCTCTGCTCTCAGCCAGGACTCATTGATGAGGCGCAGAAGGATCCCGCGGGCGGTGGGACCGAGGTACTTCAGGTGCTCGTTTGAGATACCGTCCGGACCGGGTGCCTTTTTAAGTTGAAGACGCTGAATTTGCTGAACGAGCTCGGCCTCACTAAAGGCTGAGCAGCAGTCCCTGCGGGCTCCCGCACACTCGGCGCAGACGCTGAGCTCTGGGGCCTTGAGCTTCCGCTTGGCGGCGCGGTCCTGCTTGGCGGCACGCACTTGTTTTGAGACGTTGCTATACGTCCTGTTTAATGCCTCAGCTTTATCCTTGTCGGAGATCAGCAGCTTGCCATTATCCACCATGGCTTCCCCGGCCCGGTGGTCGTCCGAGGCACCCTCCCACTTCTTGAGAATCTTGGTGACTCTCCCTAGACTCGCTGGTTTGTTGAGCGTGTTGTTCACAAAAAGACCTGAAGTGTTGCTGGGAGACCCGATTTTCCACTTGAGTGGCCTGCCGTTTGGCGCGGATCCATCTCTCCTTCGTCTCGGGGGCGTCCGGCGTGACGAGCCTCCGCGCGTTACGACGCTCCTCAATAGCTTGGAGGAGCTCTGGGTCGAGGCCCCACGGTTTGGGATCCGATCTTGCTCCCCTCGGTATGTAACGAAGGCTGGCCTCCTGCACCGCCCTTGTAAACCGGGTTGACAGGTCCTGGACGGATTCCTGCGTGGGCACCGCCTCTGCCAAGGCAGCCTCGCAGGCGTCCCGGAAACCGACCCAGTTGGCTTTATGGAAGGCCCACTTCGGTTTTCTGATGCGGTGAGGGGGGCGTTCCGACCGCCGAATCGTCGTCAGCATAGGCAGGTGATCACTCCCGAGGTCAGGCCCGAGTTGCCAGGTACATCTTCGGGCGAGTCTAGGATCACAGGCGACTACGTCCGGCGCGGTCGCACTACCCGTCCTATAGCTGAGGAAGGTCGGGTCACCACTGTTCAGGGTAGTCCAGCCAACTCGGGCCAGCCAGTCGTCGATCCGCTGGCCGACATCGTCGGCTTCGTCGCAATTGAGGTCCCAACGAGGGTGGTGAGCGTTGAGGTCTCCGACTATGAGAGTGTCTGGGTCGGTGGGCAGGGCATCCGGGGCAAATGCATCCCGCCGGTCGTCATCCTCTGCAGATCGGATTGGAGGGCGGTATACGTTCCAGATCGAGACGGGACGTTCCCCGTGCCGTGGCTCGGGCCTGGTGCCGTGGCGCAGGGCTACCCCTGGACCCGTTGCACTCTCAGTCCGGGGTGAGGCGGTGGATGGTTACAGATTTAAATAGTGTAAAACGATTCAGATGCATGTACTTGTCGCGAGTTGCATCGTGCTTATCCTGCTGATTTGTACTGGCTCTGATGCCCATTGGAAATGTCTTCTCACACTCTCTTTGTACTCGCAGGTGTTGTGTTGGACTTTGCAGTTGTGTGAGGGTCACGGGTGTGAGTGATTTTTCGGTTCTCATTTACGTGTCACTCTCTTTGTACTCGCAGGTGTTGTGTTCTACTTTGCAGTTGTGTGAGGGTCGCGGGTGTGAGTGATTTTTCGGTTCTCATTTACGTGTCACTCTCTTTGTACTCGCAGGTGTTGTGTTCTACTTTGCAGTTGTGTGAGGGTCGCGGGTGTGAGTGATTTTTCGGTTCTCATTTACATGTCACTCTCTTTGTACTCGCAGGTCTGGTTTTCTACTTTGCAGTTGTGTGAGGGTCGCGGGTGTGAGTGATTTGGCGGTTCTCATTTACGTGTCACTCTCTTTGTACTCGCAGGTGTTATGTTCTACTTTGCAGTTGTGTGAGGGTCGCGGGTGTGTGTGATTTGGCGGTTCTCATTTACGCGTTATTTTGATACACACGTTTTTATGGATGGGACAGTTTTTACCTTTACAGGATCTCGTCAGCCAGCTCCTTGTAGCCGATGTACACCCCGTTCGGGTCCGGCCATTTGCTGCGTATGGCAGCCACCACGCATGTCGGCACCGGTTTGCGCGTCCCGCGACCAAGCCTGCCCCACCTGGATCAGAGTGAAACACCATGTGCTGTGATTGAGGTGTCTACTTCAAGATTACCGTGTGTTAAGACAGTGATTGGGTTTATTAGAGATAATTGCACTAGGAGGGACTTTTAAGACTAACATGGCCACCGTTGATTCCATGACTCACAGGGCCTCACCTCCACAATATGCACTGGCGGTAGGCCTGGCAGCGCCTGGCCCGGTTCAGCGCCCCGAGCTCCCCCGTGCCCTCCTGGAGGCGCAATGGCATACAACGCGTCTCGGCGTGGTAGAGCATGGCGCAGGTCACTGATGCCTCGGTGAGCACGGGGAGGCGAAGTTGCTGAAAAGTTAAAACGCATAATTTTGTTTGGGGTCAACATTTCTACCTTGCATGTCCCGACCGATTTTTGAAGATGAGTTACTTCCAAGAGGTATTCATCAGTCATGTTCCGTTCAGTAGTCCTGGCCATAGGCGGATCCAGGGGGCACGTGCCCCCCCGATCGACCCTCGGCGCTCCCCTGAAAGGTCGATGGCGCCCCCCTGAAATGTCGTTTCCCACCCTCCCCCCCAGGATACGAAAGTCGGCGCCCACCGATAGGATTTGGCGCCCACCTGATAGGTTTTGCCGGTCATAAGTGGCGCCCCCTGGTCCGGGTGGCGCCCCCGGGATGGTGCCCCCTCCGATCGGCAATACTGGATCCCGCCTATGGTCCTGGCCGGATCAGGGGTCGAGGACTGCCAAGTAGTTGAGGGCGACATTGGTAGAACGGGCACATTATTTTTAGTTAACACGCACAGTGGAGAGGGGCCTGGCGTCAACCCGCAGTGGAGGGGGGGTCTGGCGTCAGCACAGTGGAGAGGGGTCTGGCGTCAACACGCAGTGGAGAGGGGTCTGGCGTCAACACGCAGTGGAGAGGGGTCTGGCGTCAACACGCAGTGAAGAGGAGTCTGGCGTCAACACGCAGTGGAGAGGGGTCTGGCGTCAACACGCAGTGGAGGGAGTCCTAAAGCGCCCCTGAGATCTCGACAACCAAGGGGAGAAGAAATTCGCCCGTTAGGCAGTGTGTGGGGCATTTACATAATATCATAAATGCAAAACAACCTCGATATTGCAAAATAACATTTTTTACATTATCTTCCGTGAAATATATTAGTCAGGCATCCCTCAGCCTTTAGCTGTGCAAAACAATTACTGGACGCATTTACATTATTACAGACTTACATTATACATACATAATTACAGACGCAGGGATCCTACCGACGGGGCATTGGCTGGCGTCTGTAACGCTGAGTTGTTGCTAGTGATAGGAGTGTGCATACCAGCACTGTACCGAGGGTAGATATAAATTGAAATGAAATGAAAGAATTACGATAGCTCTGCGGCACTAAATCCGGTGCCCACTCCGGATTTTAGTAACCGATTAGTGAATGCCAGCCAGTGTCCCATATCTTTTATTTGAGAGGTCTATGAAATTTTCCTCCAGTCAAGAAATATACCTATCCGTTGGAGTCCTGGTAACAATGTCCGATGTGAAAGCACACATGTATGATCCCATATCCATATTTAACATACCAAACACTCACAAAGGAGAACAGAGTTCGATAAGAAAAAGGAGGATAAAAGACAACCTAGGACCTATGAACCCATACAAGTATATTACATCATCATCCTATAACACCTAGGTCCCGCATCCATGACCGCCCTATAGCGATCCCTAAAATAACGCTAAGGCTGCCACGGACGCGGGAACAGCACATTCAAAACAAGGTAAAAAATTCAAAGCACTACGAGAAGTAAAACCATACAAGTCACAGGTGTGTGGCAAAAAAAGGAGCATGACACCCTCCAGAGCTAACCGCGCAAAACTCGGCCGCACGACCGCGCAAACCTCGGCCGCTCAATCTCGCACACATCTGCTTTTCCATTGCTGATGCTTGTAATATTATGTATATTCAAGCACTGATTTTCTGCAGTGAAGATGGGTCTAAACGTAATTGCGTCACACAGCTGCCTGCGCGAGTTAATTAACGCAAGCAGGCCAGCCTGTGAAAGCTATTACTGAATAGACAAATCATGATGTTCCGGAAGCAAAACATTGGCTTTGCTAATGCTGATGCGTATCTTGCTGAAGTCTGCTGCTGAGCCTGTAGCTACTCAAATTACTTTTCTTGTGCTGAAGTTACAGTTAGGCACACCTTCTGACCGACTCAGCTGGATAGCTGATATATAACCATCAGTTACAGTGGTGGAGCCAGTGTTTAGTCTACCAAAAACAAATAATTTAAAAAAATTGGCATACCTTCCACAGAGGCACCATATGTACCAGGTTGGCTGCTGGCTGAGGGTGGAAGCTGCTGGGAAATGCCCGCTTCCATCTCCAACGTCAAGGAGGGGTACTTTAGCAGCAGGGCTTCTACAGTTCGGCGGAGACTCCGGTCATCGAGCATCCCCAGTACTCTCGGTGTGAAAAAATGCAACACTATAAAGCAACACAGCAAATAAGTTTGTAAGCACACCAAGCTGTATAATCGACATCCTCCTTCTGTAGCTGGTCATGAATCAGATTGTAAGCGAGTCAAGTGAGACATGGAGTTAAATGCAAGATCTACAAATCTTGTTTGATATTGTTGGAAAAGCTAGAAATCACATTGATTTCAAGTCATAAAACCCAGCAAAGTCGAAATGGTAAGACATAACAAAACATACAACAAACACACATAAACTTCATGTGAAATGCAAGACTGGTGAGAGGGAGGTGACACTGACAACCAAACGAATAATCTATGAATGGTTATAAAGACACAGGAGGGGGACTTATCAAACTAACTTATAACGGAGGCAGTATTGCATTGTGTGGGTAGGGATGAGTGCATTTATCTCACTGGTATTTTGCAGATTGTTGTGAATTTTAGGTGGCTGGCATTGCGAATTTGTGAGAAAATTTTAGATGGCTGGTGCGACTCGTCTGGCCTGCTGCCATGCTTTTCAGACTTGGTTAAAATGGGCATACACTGCACCCTTTTGAACACTGAAATGGGGAGAAGTGGAAATGACATGGAATCCAATGTTTTTTTCATAAGGTACAAATGAAACACCCCACCAGCCATCTCAGCCAAAATCACATCAAACATGTGCTACATTTCCTTGAAGTCTACATAAAGATTTGATAAAAAATATATGAACAGGGTGTAATGAGAACCAGATATGGAAGAATAAAACAATATCATTTGTGTCTCCATTGCTATGTGCCAAAATCTGTGTCGTATTTACCTTTACCTTGCTCGATGGAACTATTTGTTAAACAATTTGTGGAACCATCACCAATAAGTAAACCTAATAATCATCAGAGAGCATTTGGCAGCAAGGAGACCAGAAAAGGGAAGACAAAATAACAAAATTCACCTACCACCACCCGCAGCCTGCTGTCAGCTTCTGCTGCTTGTACATCAGTTCTGTGGACAAATTCGCTCCCATGGAAGATCCAATAATAGAATATTACAATAGGGAAGGATCCTCAATTAAAGTTTCTACGGACAAAATACTAAATTGTAAAACAAGTTAGGAATGAGCATAATTATTAAAACCCTACCGTTTTTACACAATCAGGACTACAATTAGGCTTGCAGCAAGCAGGAAGCACAGCACTGAGACACCTGAGCAATATTTTGAAAAAGTTATCACGAACTTTTCAAGTTAGTTCTATAGCAGTTGAGCCAGGGCAAACAATACCAGAAGCTGGTATAATAATAATTGTTGGGGTTTAACGACGCACCAACTGCCAGGGTCATACGGCGGCGCCAACTCTCACCCTGTTGGAAGGGATTTTGGGGATCAGATCGACTTATTCAGGGGCTCCGCCGGGACTTGAACCCGGGACCGGTGGCTTAGAAGACAAGGGTGCTATCCACTAAGCCACCTCATCCCCCTTTTCACCAGAAGCTGGTGACAAGGAATACTTTAAAATTAGAAAATAAGGAATGGAAACCATAGCAAAAAATGGAGAAATTTAAAATTTTAAAGCAATGTGCATACAACCAAATTTTCAGGAATAATAGTTTTGTTTAATGAATAGTATTGTCTAGAATTTGATACTGTTTTATTTCATTCTCACTCACTGGCCGGCTCACCGTGTTGCCCGGCTGCTATATAATGCTGTCACAGGTGCACGAGTAAGAAGTTGACTTTGCACATGATTTAGTTGTCCGTCTTTTTTAGTTTTTCTTAAGTATGTTTCCAGTATCTTCTGTATTTATCTCTGCTTTTTCTGTTGTATATGTGCTGTAATTGTTTTTGTTTCGCTTTTAGTAGTTTTTTGGTTTGTTGATTTGATTTTACTAACCTCATAATTTGTCTCGCTGTTCAGATGTGAGCATAGACTTGAGTTTGATCTGTGCTCATTACTGCGGAAAGCCTTGCTCTGTTTTTTAGTTGATAATTATTTTTTGCACTGCCCCCTCGCGTCCTTACTATTGCATCTGGAACATATGTGATCCCTCAACTTAGAATTATCCTTGTTAAGATTTTTCTGTGATTATATTTGTTCTTTGAGATGTATTTCACATAAATTCAGTGTTCATTGGGTTTTGTATTTGCTTGCTTCTGTTTATTTTTTCTTTCCCCTTTAAAGGTTGTGGTGGTGCCATAGCCGGGAGAGCTCTGTCACTGTGGTTGGTTGCCCTGTTTGTGCTGGCTATGTGTCTGTGTGTTTTATGAAAGACAATAAAAATGTCTCTCTCTCTCAGAGCAAATAAATATTTACCCTCTGAAATCTACTATCCTTTACATCTGCACTGTAAGGAAAATCTTTAAATCCCTGCATGAACTCCTGCCAAATCTGGTTGGATGTGGATTGACGAGAGTCAGATTTTCACTGTTTCCATTGCCAACAAATTATTAGTATTGCAAATGCATCTGGACAAATCATGTGATCCTGATTGGAATTGTCCATGGAAACTTGTCAGCCAGTCCTTTACTTTGCCCCCAGCCTCATTGTCAAATTGAGAAGATCATGACCTCACCAGTTTTTTCCTTTGTTCTGCTCCTTTGTTAACTTGGAAACTTTAAGTGCATAAGAAATAAGCAATTTTTAAGCATGCTACGAATTATATACACACAACACAGCAATATCAGTTAGCATCAACGGAAATCAATGCCCTACAAATAATATTTTTGTCATATTTGCCTCAATATTTACCTTGATAATACTACGGACACTTCAAAATAGGTACACAAAACAACAGAGACAAAACCTGTGTTATTCTGCCGTGCAGAAAGCATACTAGTATGCCGCACACATGCGCAGTACCGTATCTTGTGGCTACAGATACCGTATTGCGCATGCGTGCAGCACAATATTTTGCATTCTGCCGGCAGTACAACACGGCTAAAATCACGTCGAAGGAATGTCACATATGCGCAGTAATCGGTTGACCTTCAATGCCATTTCACAGCGAGTCTACGATCGAGCTAAATCAAGGTTTGTGTCATTATTTTACTGACTATTACAATTATTATTTTGATGACGTCTTTAATTAGTAGAAAAGAAGGTATATTTATGTTTCTAGCGTATCAAAGTGAAGAAAAAATGTGGTTTCCTGATTTTTAGACCAATTTTGTTGATTTAATATGCTTTCTGGAACTTCGACAAACTGGTCCATTCCCTTTAAGCGCTTAAAGGGAGTGTCCCACTTTTATAACGTGTTTTGAACTGAGATAGCAGTTTTGTAGAGCGTGTGCAGGAATCACTTTTGGCATATTTAGTTTTACTCAAAGCTCTCTATATAAAATTTCCGCACACTTTAAACATCAAAATAAAGGGGCCTATTGGCTTATTTCAAACCCTAAAGGAATACCTTCCATATGGTTGCAACAATCTGATTGGTCCTTAGGCCTGAGCCCCGCCCACTAGCGGGAAATGTCATGCTAACCAGTGAGCCAGCTTGCGATATGCCCGTTTGAAGGTGCGACGAAGATGGCGCAACACATACGTTTCCTTCGGGCACAACTAGTCCAACAATAAGCATTACAAGTCCAGCTATTTAGAGAAGAAATACATCTGCCAAATTTAGGTAGTTGATTAGTCTAATCATGCTTCTAAGCCTATTAACTTGAAATATCTGCAGAAAATAATACAAATGAAGAAAATTTTTGGCAAAAAATAAATTTGTTTGAGTGGTCTCATTATATTTTGCTTCAATTACCGCTAACATCATTATAAATCACTACTGTGTGCTGTAAGTAAGGTAAGTGCTTCCCTTCGTATTGATGTACGAATCAGCTCTATTGTGATTGTGTTCCCGAATACAATGGAAGAAGAGTAGGCGGGCTGGGTCCTATAGGAACCGTGGGTTGGGTAAGGTGCCAAGTATGTGGACGGGGATTGAATTTTCTGGCTTTGGGAATTAAGTGCTGTAATCCCATTAAAAGACAAGACCAGTGCCTATTTGTACTTATCACTTGGTCTTCCTGAGAAAGGCCGAGTGAAGACTCCAATCGAGCTCATCAAAGAACGACGACAGCAGGTCATTATGGCTTCCAAGGATTTTCAACAATTGTAGGTTATGTAAGGTTAGCGAACAGTACTTGAAATACGATTCAAAGCTAGTTGAACTGTATATTGGATCTAATGCATTTGTATCTCACTTCAAAACTGATAATGAAATTACCAAATTCCCTTTAACATGTTAGAGGTAGGTACTTTTTCATTGCACTTTGTTTATTTCCAGGGAGATTATTCTGTTAAGTAAGGTTACATTGATAACTTATTTATCTTATTTCACAATTCCTCCAATATTGACTGGGGAGGTTAAGAATGGTGCAGACTTTCCTGCACATGTCCTCTGCGGAGAAACTAATTCATATACCAGTCTGCAAAGTATGGCAGCAGGCCAGACAAGTCACACCAGCCGTCTAAAATTCTCACATCACCAGTGTCCAAAAATTTACACCATTCTGTGACATATCAGGGAGAAAAATTTACCCATTCCATCCCAAACGTTGCAACGTTACCTCTATTATTACTTAATTAATTAAGGATTTTTTATAAGGCCCTCTTCTGTGTCTTAATATCCATTCAGCCATTATTTGTTGGTTTAAGTGTCGCCTTCCTCACACCAGTCTCACAAATTTGCACAGGATTGATAAAATTTACACCACCTGCTCCTGGCTCCAAGGGCATTCACACCAACAAGATCTCGTCAAAAATGCCATACCTTGCACACTGGTTCTGATAGATCGATATATTAAGGCTCACTCCTATGTCTTTATAACCATTTTGACATTATTTGTTTGGTTTCCAGTGTCATCTTCCTCGCCTAAGTCTCACAAATTCACACCAGGTTGATGACATTCGCATCACATGCTCCCGTCTCCAAGGGCACTCGCACCAACGAGATCTCATTGAAAATGCCATACCTTGCACACCAGCAGATGGGTGTGAATTTTAGGTGGCTGACAATGTGGCTGAGAGTCTTAGATGGCTGATGCAACTTCTCGGCTTGCTGTCAGACTTTGCAGACTGGTGCACTTTACTATAGGGGAAAGTGTGTATTGCACCCCTAACTAATTGAGCCCCCTTATAACAAAGAAAGATAGTAGTGGAAGTTTGTTTTGGGCAGATTAATCCAGTTCCCCTACTCGCTCTGCCAGTCGTGTTTTTATGATCTCTTGCTGGTGCTTGTGTCCCTTCTAAGCTTGGTGTGAGTGGTGCAATTTTTAAAACATGTAAGATAGTATCTGGTACCAACAACATTCTGATATGCGAGAAACAAGGATAAGCACAATTTAATGTAAAATTGTGTAATTTTGCCTGACTTGCAGTTCTCTCATCATAACTTTGGTGTTTAACAATGGATAACCTTGGACCATTGTAAGCAAGAAGCTGAGCTTCAACAATCACTGACAGCAAAGTATGTAAATGCTGGCCTCTGCCATTTTTTGGTTAAAAGGTGGTCAAAGTCGCACTAGTGTTATTTAAATTTGTGCTAAGTAATTAGACTCTCATTTATTCATTCCACAGACAAAACTCGAGACCAATATGAACATCTTTAGGCTACACAAGGTATTTTAGAAAATGGTTTGGCACTAAGGTCACTTAAATTATAGCCCTCCTTTATATGCAATATACATGGTAGACTCTCTCCTCCAAGAATGGTTTTGACAAGAACATCACGTCAAAACATTTCTATTGAATAACATAAATTTTCTGGTAGTTGACTAAATTTGCTTCAATGGAACAAAGCTGCACAGATTTACAGTTCCAAATTTACAGAGGAGATTAGGTGGGTAACAAAGAGAAATGCTGATTTGTTCTGCCCTAAAAATTCTTCCTTTCTGGTAAGGGTCAGTGCATTCTGTCCCTTGTTTGGTGCAAAATTCTCACCACTACCACCATTCCTGGGGAACCCTTGCAACAATGAGATCTTGTTAAATGTGCCACACTCCATGATATGCCATACTTCAGATGGTAATCCTGACAAAAGTCACACCAGCTACCTAGAATAATTGTGATGCCAAGTACCCAAAATTGTCTGCACATGTGGAAGAAAAATAGTGCTGCTTGCAGTGGGTTTTATTAGTATTTTCATACATTTTGGTTATATTTTTTCTCCAGGGCCATCCACTGTAAAGGCCATGGTTGATGTATAGTGACTTACTGCAGGATGGAATGTTTTTGTTCCTTTTTCATATGGTATGTAGAACAGCAAGCTGATCATAACCTTAGAATTGGTCCTATCCAATGTCCTATTTAGCCCCAGCCTCCGTGAGATTGTGATTGTTTTAAACTCCACATGCGCTCCTCTCTTTTCTTCCTCCCTACATACATCTCCTCTCTTTTCTTTCACTCTTCCTCACTGGCAACCGGTCTTGTGATCACTCTTGCATTGTAAGGAACCTGTATATGAAATGAATGAGTATGGAGGGAAGACGTCCTTTATATCCCCAAATCATTGATTCTGTCAAATTAACATGTCAAGTGAGGTTTCTTTGTGGCATGCCATATTGCGTTCAGTTCAAAACTCACTAGAGCCTTATATTCCAGGTTTCCTGTCAGACCTGCCATAAGGAAGAAGTGGATGGCCGCGTCTAAAACAGTAAAGGTGCTTGCCACCTATGGCATATGTCGCCAACACTTCAAGCCGAGTGAACCTAACCTCACCGTTTGAAGTCAACTGCAGTCCCATTAATCATGGTCAGTATGAAATGTATTCCCCTGAACTTACAAGTTTTGTAAAATAATTCGTTTTGCTTGTTGAATATTCGTTTGTGCAGTACTTCCTGTGCTGCTTCCGTGGGTATCGTGCAATCTCATCTATCCAGTGCGGAGGATGTTGTGATGTAAGTTTGGTGTTTGTTGTGTACATCTGCTGGATGTTATCCTCTTTTGGCAACCCCTCTTGATGCAGTCATGCAGTCTGCTTTGGTAGCACGCTCCATCACATCTAATTACATTATTTACATATGGAATTGGGTGCCATTAGACCCCAATTCATGTTTGTGTGTTGTGCTTCACTTTGTTATGTCTCATCCTTGTATCGTGCACATTTTTCATAACCCCACCAGTGTGGCTCCTGTGTCAACTGGAAGTGAAAAGAATGCATTGCATTCTTACTACTCTGTCATTTACCGTATGATCTGCAGCTAGCTCCCGCTGAGCCAGCTGGAGAGGCGGGCACTCCATGCTGCCGGTGCCGGTGTCATGTCGTGGAGCCTGCTGGATCGACTGCCGACCCCCCCTGTACACCGGCTCTCAGCCTGTCGAGGGCACCAGCTGCCGGTCGCTTCAGGGCTCGGGCTGACAGTCCTTCCTGGACACCGGTTACCGGCCCGTCCAGGACTCCGACGAAGTCATTTGCTGGGTATGTATCCCAGCAAATATTCTTATTTACGAAAAATCCTCTAGAGTGCACTATAAGCCTGGGCCCTGATCGGCATCTAAGAATATTCTTAGGCTTAGACGCGTCATAATCGACGTCATGAACAGTGACGTCATCGGTGTAACGCCAGTCTTAGCACCAGGTGGCAGGCAAGTCGATTTGTTAGTTCATATTCTTAGCACTAGAGGGCAGCTGGGACGCCCTTGTAGTGTTTACGCGTTTTTCTACCTTTAAACGGTGAGTAAAAGGTACATGCATCGTTATCCACGACTGTGAACCACTCGCACCAGATTGCCGCACCGCAAAACGCAACTTGCTCTAATCATCCCATGTGCGCCAGATATGCCGGTATTTAAGTCTGCGCGCAGTCACTATTTTCTGTCTTAGCTGACAAGTAAGACAGTCTTAGTGCTGACGTCATACTTTTGTGACGTCATGTACGAGCTAACGCCAGTCTTACCGCTAGGTGGCTAGCTGGGTGGCGTGAGACGTACTGCGCATGCTCTGTCTTAGCTAAGACAGTCTTAGCTAAGAATCTTAGTTGCCGATCAGGGCCCTGGTCTGTTGATTTGCATATATCCCTATAGCACCATTTGCTTCTCGTGCTACACTGAAAATGATTTCAGTGCTGCTGTTAACCATTTGACTTGACATGGTGACTCATTTGTCATTCCACTTGCAATGATGAGAGGATCCAATAATGCATAGTTTTGCTTCATTTGCTCTAGTTTTACAAATTAAGAACTAAAAATGAAATCTGATGCCCGTTTTATCACTTTGTTGCTTTCTTTGATCTCGGCTGCCCTAATTTTCTACCTGACCTGAAAATGTTTGGTATTGCTATTCTCCGCCGCATCAAGCCCGCATATCCTACATTGGGGTCTGCCATGGTGCTTTACCCTCAATTAAATGGGGACATCATCGGAAGAGTTTTTGTTATTAGCATCTGTCATGCACCTTAAATCTAATACACCATCTGTCATGCATATTTTTCGTTTCGTTTGCTGCGCAGTTATTGACATGAGTCTCAAAACATGCTTAAGTAGACCCAAATTACCTCACAGGGGTCACAGGTCAAAACAAGCTTTATATACAGAAAAAGAAACATTTTTCAGCAAATTTGCGCTTTCCCCACGCGTTTCCAATGGAGAGGTCATGACTCGTACCTGACCTTAGGTCAACAATATAAAAGATACCGAAACATAGTTTGTAGCCCCCGATGCGCCTGTTATATGGAAAAGGTTGCAAATTGATAAATTAACGCTACTCCGAGTTCCGAGTTATGGAATCCCAAACAATTTGTTAAGTGAGGTTACTTGACCTGGCATGGTGACCTGCCCCGACATGACCCGATTTCATTTTTTGAGGGAAAGTTGCCGACTTGATTAATTATAAGCTGTACCAAGTACGGTGGCGCTTGGCGCCGCCGTTTTTACGCGACGACGAAAAATATGTAGGGGGTTAGTCAGCACCTTTCCACCCCACGGGGGAGGGTTAAAAAGTGAAAATTCGTTGCTGAAACGCCAGAAAATGACGGCTTTTTGTACGATTGCCCTTATATTTGTGTTTATAAGGCCGAGGTGGCCCAGTGGCTTCGTTGCCAGTCTACGGATCGGATAGCATGGATTAACCTGGCTTCAATCCCCACGGCGGGAAACCGCCTTCCGTGTCCGATCTAACCCGGTGGAGAGGATCCTTAAACACCCACGTCAATACTCCCTGTAGTTGGGCAAGTGTGCCTGTTGGGAGTGGCCCTAATAAAAAATAAAAATAAGTAGAACAAGTATAAAAAGAATTGTAACGCGCACCGTAATGCACATATGGTAGCGGTAAACTAAACCGATGAAGGAATCACCTGGAACTAATCATCAGATTTTATTCTAGTGTTTGACGCGTAATTATGGTTTACCAAGAAACAATTGCCTTTCAGAGAGGAGCCGGCCGGAGGTCAAGTACTCGTATGACGTCTGGCATGCAGGCAAAAAACTTGCCCCCCCCCGTCTGCGGCAACGTGCTTCTCAAAGCTCTGCCTGCAAACCTGTCCTACGGTGGATCACCCCGGTCAAGAACCACTTCTGGTGGTGTGCGCAGCACTCAGAGGGATCCGTCGAGAAGTTCCACGTAAGAACCGGCATCTCTAACCAGTATGCTTACTTTCAATATATTGCAACAAAGATAAATGTTACCTGTGTGAAGTACTGTTCAAGTTAGTCGGACGCTGGAGCTTAGAAACTATACTTTGACTGAATGGGACATCTCATCTATAATACCTGGCCACATTTTCACATGCGAACTAATATGTTGTGGACCAAGGAGGAAATATATGTAAAGTAAGTCCACCCTTTGCCTTTTGAAAGTCTTACCATGAGAAGGGCCAATTTTTGGCATAATTTTGTTTTCGAAACCGATGTATGAAACTAGGCAACCTATGGAAATCCGGGGGGGGCAAAAAAAGGTATGTGCCCCCCAACGGAAAAGCTCGAGACGAAACGTTTTACCCCCTCCCCCAAAGCGGTCGACCTCTCTCATGCCCCGACTCCATTTTACCCTGTAGGAAAAATTTTGGGGCTTCAACTTTCACAAACAGAACCAGTTGAGTTCAGAGTAAATATTGGGTTTGGATAGGAAAAAAAGTATCTTGAGCCATTATTTTTCACCCCGTGACCTTTATTTTGCTTTTCGCCTGGAATATCCCAAATGGTACTGTCAAGGCATATTAAAGGGGATGTGGCACCTTCACAACGTGATTTTAACTGAGATAGCCAAGTTGTAAAGCAGGTCGGGGAACCCGGTACTCCATATGTCATTTGTGTTGGAACTCGATATTTCCGTGAATGATGAACCCAGAGGCTATGTGGGCGTTGGATGGCCTCTGCCATGCAACGCCCACCAGCACGTAACAAAATTAAGTAATCTTCACATTGTACTGTTGTGACTAGAACGATGATTCTGGACTCCGCATTATCCTGCAGGAAATAAAATGAGCATTCTGGACTATTCTGGACTTAACATTACACTTTCAGTACTACAACCAGCGTTTTAGACTTGCATCCTGCCAACTGCATAGCCCCGCTCAAGGTTAAAGCTGTGTATGTGACGATATGTTCTCCTTTGCGGCAGGACCGTGCGCGTGTACAGCAGGGTGAGCGACGCGTTCATACTACTGCGCCCTCTGAAGGTTGCCAAGAAGCACGCTCACATCCGCCCACTGCCGGACGCTTTCTTGCAGCGACGAGCCGCAAACGTTGTGGTCGAGCCTCCGAGCCAGGAGACCGAGGGGCGGCATCCCTTCAGCCTGGTGCACCGAGCATCTGGAGCAGAGGAAACCAAGGCTGCTCTAGAGTCAGTCAGAACGGAAAGGAGCCGGTTTGGACATTAATCTGGCGGTGTTGTGTCTGTTGGCGTCCTGCGCCTGCTTAGTCTCGGACGCAGGCCCGGTGCCGTGGCTCGAGCCCGGTGCCGTGGCGAAGGGCTACCCCTGGACCCGTTGCACTCTCAGTCCGGGGTGAGGCGGTGGATGGTTACAGATTTAAATAGTGTAAAACGATTCAGATGCATGTACTTGTCGCGAGTTGCATCGTGCTTATCCTGCTGATTTGTACTGGCTCTGATGCCCATTGGAAATGTCTTCTCACACTCTCTTTGTACTCGCAGGTGTTGTGTTGGACTTTGCAGTTGTGTGAGGGTCACGGGTGTGAGTGATTTTTCGGTTCTCATTTACGTGTCACTCTCTTTGTACTCGCAGGTGTTGTGTTCTACTTTGCAGTTGTGTGAGGGTCGCGGGTGTGAGTAATTTGGCGGTTCTCATTTACGTGTCACTCTCTTTGTACTCGCAAGTGTTATGTTCTACTTTGCAGTTGTGTGAGGGTCGCGGGTGTGTGTGATTTGGCGGTTCTCATTTACGCGTTATCTTGATACACACGTTTTTATGGATGGGACAGTTTTTACCTTTACAGGATGTCGTCGGCCAGCTCCTTGTAGCCGATGTACACCCCGTTCGGGTCCGGCCATTTGCTGCGTATGGCAGCCACCACGCATGTCGGCACCGGTTTGCGCGTCCCGCGACCAAGCCTGCCCCACCTGGAACAGAGTGAAACACCATGTGCTGTGATTGAGGTGTCTACTTCAAGATTCCCGTGTGTTAAGACAGTGATTGGGTTCATTGGAGATAATTGCACTTGGAGGGACTTTTAAGACTAACATGGCCACCGTTGATTCCATGGCTCACAGGGCCTCACCTCCACAATATGCACTGGCGGTAGGCCTGGCAGCGCCTGGGCCGGTTCAGCGCCCCGGGCTCCCCCGTGCCCTCCTGGAGGCGCAGTGGCATACAACGCGTATCGGCGTGGTAGAGCCTGGCGCAGGTCACTGCTGCCTCTGTGAGCACGAGGAGGCGAAGTTGCTGAAAAGTTAAAACGCATAATTTTGTTTTGGGTCAACATTTCTACCTTGCATGTCCCGACCGATTCTTGAAGATGAGTTACTTCCAGGAGGTATTCATCAGTCATGTTCAGTTCAGTAGTCCTGGCCATAGGCGGATCCAGGGGGGCACGTGCCCCCCCCATCGACCCTCGGCGCCCCCCTGAAATGTCGCTTCCCACCCCCCCCACCCCTCCAGGATACGAAAGTCGGCGCCCACCGATAGGATTTGGCGCCCACCTGATAGGTTTTGCCGGTCATAAGTGGCGCCCCCCTGGGTCCGGGTGGCGCCCCCCCGGGATGGTGCCCCCTCCGATCGGCAATCCTGGATCCGCCTATGGTCCTGGCCGGCTCAGGGGTCGAGCACTGCCAAGTAGTTGAGGGCGACATTGGTAGAACGGGCACATTATTTTTAGTTAACACGCGCAGTGGAGAGGGGCCTGGCGTCAACCCGCAGTGGAGGGGGGGTCTGGCGTCAGCACACAGTGGAGAGGGGTCTGGCGTCAACACGCAGTGGAGAGGTGTCTGGCGTCAACACGCAGTGGAGAGGGGTCTGGCGTCAACACGCAGTGGAGGGAGTCCTAAAGCGCCCCTGAGATCTCGAAAACCAAGGGGAGAAGAAATTCGCCCGTTAGGCAGTGTGTGGGGCATTTACATACTATCATAAATGCAAAACAACCTCGATATTGCAAAATAACATTTTTTTACATTATCTTCCGTGAAATATATTAGTCAGGCATCCCTCAGCCTTTAGCTGTGCAAAACAATTACTGGGTCGTGGCAGACGCAGGGATCCTGCCGACAGCATTCTTGCTCCAATGCTGTCGGCATTGGCTGGCATCTGTAACGCAGAGTTGTTGTTAGTGATAGGAGTGTGCATACCAGCACTGTACCGAGGGTAGATATAAATTGAAATGAAATGGAAGAATTACGATAGCTCTGCGGCATAGGCGGATCCAGGATTGCCGATCCGGGGGCACCTTCCCGGGGGGCGCCACTTATGACCGGCAAAAGCTATCAGGTGGGCGCCAAATCCTATCGGTGGGCGCAGACTTTCGCATCCTGGGGGGAGGGGTGGGAAGCGACATTTCAGGGGGGCGCCATCGACCTTTCAGGGGGCGCCGAGGGTCGATCGGGGGGCGCCGAGGGTCGATCGGGGGGCACGTGCCCCCCCTTGCCCCCTGGATCCGCCTATGCTCTGCGGCACTAAATCCGGTGCCCACCCCGTATTTTAGTAACCGATGAGTGAATGCCAGCCAGTGTCCCATATCTTTTATTTGAGAGGTCTATGGAATTTTCCTCCAGTCAAGAAATATACCTATCCGTTGGAGTCCTAGTAACAATGTCCGATGTGAAAGCACACATGTATGATCCCATATCCATATTTAACATACCAAACACTCACAAAGGAGAACAGAGTTCGATAAGAAAAAGGAGGTTAAAAGACAACCTAGGACCTATGAACCCATACAAGTATATTACATCATCATCCTATAACACCTAGGTCCCACATCCGTGACCGCCCTATAGCGATCCCTAAAATAACGCTAAGGCGGCCACGGACGCGGGAACAGCACATTCAAAACAAGGTAAAAAAAATTCAAAGCACGACAAGAAGTAAAACCATACAAGCCACAGGTGTGTGGCAAAAAAAAGGAGCATGACGCCCTCCAGAGCTAACCGCGCAAAACTCGGCCGCACGACCGCGCAAACCTCGGCCGCTCAACCTCGCACACATCTGCTTTTCCATTGCTGATGCTTGTAATATTATGTATATTCAAGCACCGATTTTCTGCAGTGAAGATGGGTCTAAACGTAATTGCGTCACACAGCTGCCTGCGCGAGTTAATTAGCGCAAGCAGGCCAGCCTGTGAAAGCTATTACAGAATAGACAAATCATGATGTTCCGGAAGCAAAACATTGGCTTTGCTAATGCTGATGCGTATCTTGCTGAAGTCTGCTGCTGAGCCTGTAGCTATTCAAATTACTCTTCTTGTGCTGAAGTTACAGTAAAGCACACCTTCTGACAGACTCAGCTGGATAGCTGATACATAACCATCAGTTACAGTCGTGGAGCCAGTGCTTAATCTACCAAAAACAAATAATTAAAAAAATGGGCATACCTTCCACAGAGGCACCATATGTACCAGGTTGGCTGCTGGCTGAGGGTGGAAGCTGCTGGGAAATGACCGCTTCCATCTCCCACGTCAGGGAGGGGTACTTCAGCAGCAGGGCTTCCACGGTTCGGCGGAGACTGGTTATCGAGCATCCCCAGTACTCTCGGTGGAAAAAAATGCAATACTATAAAGCAACACAGCAAATAAGTTTGTAAGCACACCAAGCTGTCTGATCGACATCCTCCTTCTGTGGCTGGTCATGAATCAGATTGTAAGCGAGTCAAGTGAGACATGGAGTTAAGTGCAAGATCTTCAAATCTTGTTTGATATTGTTGGAAAAGCTAGAAGTCACATTGATTTCAAGTCATAAAACCCAGCAATGTCGAAATGGTAAGACATGACAAAACATACAACAAACACACATAAACTTCATGTGAAATGTGAGACTGGTGAGAGGGAGGTGACACTGACAACCAAACGAATAATGTATGAATGGTTATAAAGACACAGGAGGGGGACTTATCAAACTAACTTATAACGGAGGCAGTATTGCATTGTGTGGGTAGGGATGAGTGCATTTATCTCACTGGTATTTTGCAGATTGTTGTGAATTTTAGGTGGCTAGCGTTGCGAATTTGTGAGAAAATTACAGATGGCTGGTGCGACTTGTCTGGCCTGCTGCCATACTTTTCAGACTTGGTTAAAATGGGCATACACTGCACCCTTTTGAACATTGAAATGGGGAGAAGTGGAAATGACATGGAATCCAATGTTTTTTCATAAGGTACAAATGAAACACCCCACCAGCCATCTCAGCCAAAATCACATCAAACATGTGCTACATTTCCTTGAAGTCCACATAAAGATTTGATAAAAAATATATGAACAGGGTGTAATGAGAACCAGATATGGAAGAATAAAACAATATCATTTGTGTCTCCATTGCTATGTGCCAAAATCTGTCGTGTTTACCTTTGCCTTGCTCGATGGAAATATTTGTTGAACAATTTGTGGAACCATCACCAATAAATAAATCTAATAATCATCAGGGAGCATTTGACAGCAAGGAGACCAGAAAAGGGAAGACAAAAGAACAGAAAATTCACCTACCTCCACCCGCAGCCTGCTGTCAGCTTCTGCTGCTTGTACATCAGCTCTGTGGACAAATTCGCTTGCATAGAAGATCCAATAATAGAATATTACAATAGGGAGGGATCCTCAATGAAAGTTTCTACAGACAAAATACTAAATTGTGAAACAAGTTAGGAATAAGCACAATTATTAAAGCCCTACCGTTTTTACACAATCAGGACTACAATTAGGCTTGCAGCAAGCAGGAAGCACAGCACTGATACACCAGAGCAATATTTTGAAAAAGTTATCACAAACTTTTCAAGTTGGTTCTATAGCAGTTGAGCTAGGGCAAACAATACCAAAAGCTGGTGACAAGGAATACTTTAAAATGAGAAAATAAGGAATGGAAACCATAGCAAAAATGGAGAAATTTAAAATTTTAACTCTGAGCACTTAAAATTAAATCATATATTGCTCAAGATGCATACAACTTACTCCGTGGTGGTGCCAAATAGTCGACGATGGGGCAGACTTCTTTTAAATCAGGATAAATCATGTGATCCTGATTGGAATTATCCATGGAAACTTGTCAGCCAGTCCTTTACTTTGCCCCCAGCCTCATTGTCAAATTGAGAAGATCATGACCTCACCAGTTTTTTCCTTTGTTCTGCTCCTTTGTTAGCTTGGAAACTTTAAGCGCATAAGAAATAAGCAATTTTTAAGCATGCTACGAATTATATACAGGAAATCAATGCCCTACAAATAATATTTGTCATATTTGCCTCAATATTTACCTTGATAATACTACGGACACTCCGAAATAGGTACACAAAACGGGTGGCATTCATATGGTCCACCGTTCAAAAGGTCCACCGTTCAAAAGGTCCACCGTTCATATGGTCCAACGTTCATAGGGTCCACTGTTCAAAGGGTCCACCGTTCAAAAGGTCCACCAGCCTGGAAACCCTTCAGAATTGTAGAGGATTTCTGAAAACGCCTTTGTGCATGGTAATCGCTGGAAGACCCAACGCTCGAATCGTCCACAGCTTGAAAAGCCACTTCTCCCACTGACTGATCTTGTGGGACTTACCCCCAATCTGTCCATTGCATCCATGGATATCACAATAGGCAATAGAGACAAATGACAATGGTCCTGCACATCAAAGCCAACACAACCACCGCGGTATTTATGACGAATAGGTCATATGAGAGGAAGCGGTGTTTAGGACGGATGCGTCTTAAACACCGCCGTTTTTATGCAGAATAGGATTATTTTTTAAATATTTTACTGCAAGTGTTTCTAGCGTTGCTGGAGCGGAAATGTGTTTCAGAAAAGATGTGCACTGAAAGAAAGGAAGCTTTCAGCAAGTTTACGGCTTTGGATACGCCATATTGTAAGCATGGCGATATTGATATAGGTGAGCACCAGGGATTGCCTGTCAGGATTGCTTCGGCC
Source organism: Lepas anatifera (assembly GCA_034440635.1). Taxonomy (NCBI): domain Eukaryota; kingdom Metazoa; phylum Arthropoda; class Thecostraca; family Lepadidae; genus Lepas; species Lepas anatifera. The sequence continues at coordinate 70,448 of JAOTON010001797.1, forward strand.
TGTCTTTTGCAATTTATTAGGAGGGATCATTATGGATTTCAATACAAGCAGTAGGCGATTATTTAAAGCATAGCCTAAGTATGTAACATTGTATTTTCTATTTTACCCTGCCTGATACCTAGATTTGGAGGTCAGAATGGAAGGTATACACATTTTTCTCTGCCAAGGGAATTGCATGCCAGACAGAGGTCCCACTTGATTACCTTGTTACTTACTGACGTACTTGTTGAGTCGGCTCCATCCTTCGGATGCAGAGCCCAGATGGGCAGCCTTCGATTTCTTTCTGCATGCCCCAGCATCATGCAATAGCTCATGCACCTTGGGATACCTTGGGTTACCCTAGGTGTACAGGTCTTTTAAGGTATCCCTGGTGCCTGTCATTTGCACTGTCATTGAGCTCATAATGAGCCATCACCAGACTAAGTCAAGATTTTGTACAATATCTGTGCCCAGTATACGCCAATGTCTTGAAGCAGTTGGGGAACAGCGAGTTGAGGACCCAGTCCTTACTTTATTGGGTTGTGAACTTTATAAGGCTTAAGGACTTGAAGTTGGTTCCCAGCTTGCAGGAGTTTTGACGTCCTGTTGGGGCGGCCTTGGGACAGGTCGACTTACCAGTTTGGGGCTGCTTTTGCCCCTTTTTGGGGCAGGTAAGAAAACTTTGTGGCAGAAAATGACACTGAAGAGGACACAAGCATGTAATTTTTGTTTTTCAGTCACTCTCCTGCTGTGTAAAATCCGGGCTACAAATTATGGCAGCAGGCCAGATGAGTCGCGCCAGCCATCTAAAATTCTCTCACCACCAGCCTTAAAAAATTTGCTCCAATATGTCATATACTAGGGAGAAAAACAAACCCATTCCTATCCACACAAAGCACTGCTACCTCTGTTATTAGTGAAGGACTTTTTCTCAAGCCCCCTCCTCTGTTTTAATAACAATTTAGCCATTATTTGTTTGGTGTAATTGTCACCTTCCTCGCACCAGTCTCACAAATTCGCACCAGGTTGGCACAATTTGCACCACTCGCTGTTGTCTCCAAGGGCAATCGCACTGGGGAGATCGGGTCAAAAATGTCAAAATGTCAATGAACATTTTAAGCACCAGTGGAGGGAAAGTGCCCCATCTACCAAATGTATGCCCTGATTGGGGTATGATTTCAGCTGCCTCAGACACCTTATTCATGGGTATGTCAAATTGTTCTGACTGGGTTGGTTCTAACCTAATAATATCAGAGATCTTTAGAACTTCACTTCAATTTGTGGACAAAATAAATGTGTATTGTACCAAATGGGAAGGGCTGCCAGACAGCTTGCACTTTCTGGCTGGCTGCCTGTCTGTCTGTTTCCTGTTTCTGTCTGACTATCTCTGACTGGCTGGCTGGCTGTCTGTCTCAGGTTGTCTGCCTCTGGCTGTCTGACAGTCTTTGCTGGCTGTTTGTTTCTGTCTGTCTATCTGTGACTGTATGTCTGCCTGTCTTGCTGTCTGTCTCTGTCAGACCGTCTGTCTCTGTCCGACAGTTTCTGTCTTTCTGGATGGATGTCTGGATGTCCCAGTCTGTCTAGCTGTCTGTCTGTCTTTGTGGGTGTCTGTCTCTGTCTGACCATCTGTCTCTGTCTGGCTGTCTGTCTCTGTCTGGCTCACTTTCCATCTCTGTCTTGTTCTCTCTGTCTGTGTGTCTGGATGCCTGGATGTCGTCTCTGTCTGTCTGTCTGTATGTATGTATGTCTGATTGTCTTGCTGTCTGTCTCTGTCTGACCGTTTGTCCCTGTCTGGCTGTCTGTCTGGCTCATTGTCCATTTCTGTATGTCTGGTTTTCTCTCTGTGTGTCTGTCTCTGTCTGGCTTGCTGTCTTTTGCTGTCTGTCTGTCTGTCTACCTGTATCTGTCTGTCTGCTTATCTCTTTCTGTCTGTCTGTTTGTCTGTCTGTATGTCTGTCTGTCTTTTTCTGGATATATGTCGGTGTTTGTTTGTCTATCTCTGTCTGGCTGACTGTCTGTATGTCTGTCTCTGACTGTCTATATGTCTGTCTTCTGCCCCATGCATTGCCTTAACAGCTGACCCATCCTAAATCTGAACTATCTGTCTGCTTCTCTCTTCTTGTCTCAGTATGTCTTTCTCTGTCTGTGCATGTTTGTATATGTCCATGTTTTTGTGTCTCTGTCTGTGTGGCTTTGCATGTCCTGTCTGGATGTATGTCACTATCTATCTGTGCTTGCCTGCCTGCCTGCCTGGCTGTGGCTGTGGCTGTGGCTGTGGCTAACTGTGGCTGGCTGGCTGTGGCTATGGCTGTGACTGTGGCTGGCTATGGTGACTGGCTGACTGTCGCTGGGTGGCTGTGGCTATGGCTGTAACTGTGGCTGGCTGTGGCTGTGACTGTGGCTGGCTGTGGCTGTGACTGACTGACTGGCTGTGACTGTGGCTGACTGGCTGTGACTTTCGCTGACTGGCTGTGACTGTGACTGGCTATGGCTGCGACTGTGGCTGGCTGTGGCAGTGGCTGACTGGCTGTGGTATGCTGACTGTGTGGCTGTGGCTGTGACTGTGGCTGTTTCTAGCTGTGGCTGTGGCTGGCTGTGGCTGTGACTGACTGACTGGCTGTGACTGTGGCTGACTGGCTGTGACTGTCGCTGACTGGCTGTGACTGTGACTGGCTATGACTGGCTGGCTGTGACTGGCTATGTCTGCGACTGTGGCTGGCTGTGGCAGTGGCTGACTGGCTGTGGTATGCTGGCTGTGTGGCTGTGACTGTGGCTGTGGCTGGTTGTTGCTGTGACTGTGGCTGTGGCTGGTTATGACTGTGCCTGGCTTTGGCTGTGGCTGGCTGGCTGTGGCTGACTGTGACTGTGGCTGACTGGCTGTGACTATGGCTGACTGGCTGTGGCTGTGACTGTGGCTGACTGGCTGTGACTGTGGCTGACTGGCTGTGACTGTGGCTGACTGGCTGTGACTTGGCTGACTGGCTGTGACTGTGGCTGACTGGCTGTGACTGTGGCTGACTGGCTGTGACTGTGGCTGACTGGCTGTGACTGTGGCTGACTGGCTGTGCCTGTGGCTTTATTTCTGGCTTTTTACGGATTTCTGTGGTAAAAGCAGTTGCTGTGGCTGGCTGTGACTGTGGCTGTGGCTGGCTATGACTGTGACTGACTTTGGCTGTGGCTGGCTGGCTGGCTATGGCATGCTGGCTGTGGCTGTGACTGTGGCTGACTGGCTGTGACTGTGGCTGACTGACTGTGACTGTGGCTGACTGAGTGTGACTGTGGCTGACTGGCTGTGACTGTGGCTGACTGGCTGTGACTGTGGCTGACTGGCTGTGACTGTGATTGTGGCTGGCTGTGACTGTGGCTGACTGGCTGTGGCTGAATGACTGTGGCTGTGACTGTGGCTGACTGGCTGTGACTGTGGCTGACTGGCTGTGACTGTGGCTGACTGGCTGTGACTGTGGCTGACTGGCTGTGACTGTGGCTGACTGGCTGTGACTGTGGCTGGCTGTGACTGTGGCTGACTGGCTGTGACTGTGACTGGCTATGGCTGGCTGTGGCTGAGGCTGTTGCTAGCTGTGGCTGTGGCTGGCGGGCTGTGGCATGCTGGCTGTGACTGTGGCTGACTGACTGTGACTGTGGCTGACTGGCTTAGACTGTTGCTGACTGGCTGTGACTGTGGCTGTGGCTTTATTTCTGGCTGTCCTTTTTTACGGATTTCTTTGCTAAAAACAGTGGCTCTGGCTGGCTATGACTGTGGTTGGCTTTGGCTGTGGCTGGCTGGCTGGCTGGCTGGCTGTGGCTGTGGCATGCTGGCTGTCGCTGTGACTGTGGCTGACTGGCTGTGACTGTGGCTGACTGGCTGTGACTGTGGCTGACTGGCTGTCACTGTGGCTGACTGGCTGTGACTGGCTGTGACTGGCTATGGCTGGCTGGCTGTGGCTGGCTGGCTGTGGCTGGCTGGCTGTGGCTGTGACTGGCTATGGCTGGCTGGCTTTTACTGTGGCGGTGACTGGCTGTGGCTGTGGCTGGCTGTGGCTGTGGTTGGCTTGCTTTGGCTGAGGCTGTGGTTGGCTGGCTGTGGCTGTGACTGGCTGGCTGTGGCTAACTGGTTGTGGCTGTGCCTGTGGCTGAATGGCTGTGGCTAGCTGTAGCTGTGGCTAGCTGGCTGAAGTTGGCTGGCTGACTGTGGCTGGCTGCCTTGCCTGCATTGCCTGCCTGCCTGCGTGCCTCTGTATGTTTCCGTTTGTATGTCTCTCTGGCTGTTCTGCCTGTCTGTATGTATGTAGACTTGGCTTCCTCTGTCTGCCTGCCTGTCTGTCTGTCTGCCTCTGTATTCTCTGTATGTCTGTCTGCCTGGATGTCTGTATTTTTCTGTTAGTATATCTGACTGTTTCTGTATGTCTGTCTGGTTGTCTCTATATGTTTGTATCTGTCTGTTCCGTCTGTCTCTATGTATGTAGATCTGGCTTCCTCTAAATATCTGGCAATGTCTGTCGGGCCGTATGTCTTTGTTGATTTCTGTGTATGTCGGTCTGTCTTCTTTTATATGTTTCTGTCTGTCTTGTGCTCTCTTTGTTTATTTGTGGTTTTGTCTATCCCTGGCTGTCTGGAAGTCTTTCTTTCTCTGCTTGTATGTCTCTGTCTGGCTGGCTGGCTGGCCTACATATAGGCTTAGCGGCCTACATGTCCTAAAATTCCATTGTCTGTCTCTCTTTGTGTGTTCGTGTGTTTCTGTCTGTCGCTCTGTTTCTCTGTCACTTCAAAATCCTGCAGGCGTAGTACTATATGTAAGATACTATATTACGACCTCCATGGGGAGCTCAATGTATAGTACTATATGTATGTAATTTTTGTTTATTCTACTGTGTGGTGGGTTGTTTTCTTTGCCCTGTCTATTGCCCACCAGCGCCCTGTCGTCTTTTCTCTTTTATAGTGCATACGTAACACCGCCGTACCTCCCTTCTCCTCAGCGTGGTGGTGGTGCTGATGCAACCTTCGGTGGAGGTCAGCTCTAAACAGAGCTTCACCTGTACTGAGTTGTGTTTCAATGGGCGCGCTACTCCACGATCAACTGGGAATGACTCGTGAGACGCTGCTGAAGACAATGTGACTGGTCAATTTCGGCATGCCATAGTATCATGCTGCGGCATCTATGATATCCTCAGTGCAACACAATCTACCAGGTAACTTTATTTGGAGGCTAATTGAATGGAAGTCTCAAAAGTAAAAATGTTCAAAACCTCTGGATTGTTCATGTTTTTTGCTGGTGGGGCAGACAGTGATGAATGCTAATATGTGTCCTTTTTTACGGATTTCTGTGGTAAAAACAGTATCCTGTTATTTTCATCCCAACCGAAACGCCTACTGCGTTTCCGTAGATGAGCTTATAATAAATACATGAAGCCCGGCATCTGCCCTGTCAAAACGTTACACTTGCACTGATGGGTCCGCCTCCCCCCTTTGGGTCTTTGCAGAAGGCCTGTAAATGGTTTGGTATGCATTTTCTCCTGATCATTTTTGCAAGTTGTGTCAAAATTTTAGGTCCAGTTCGGGTCATCTCAGCAGTGCAGGTTAAGTGACCACCTCCAAAAATAATGTAACAGCATGAGTAAATACGGGGAATCGATCTATCTGAAATGTATCTCAATACATAGAGTCGTCGGCTGCTACGAGATGTTAATTGGGATTTTTATTTTGATAAGCCAGGGTTGGGTACGAGCCATGACCTCTCTTGCGAAAATTCATAGGTAATATGATTTAAGCTAAGTAACTTCGTCTGGAACGGAGATACATGTTGGCGTCACTGAGTTTTTCTCATCACTGCGATTGTAATAATATTTTTTGTGACCCAATTTGATCCTGACCTGATACCTAGATGTCACCTAGCAAGATTGTACTATATATCATTCGGTGAAACTTGCTGAGAAGATTACAAATGTTTAAATAGTTATGTTGTGGCTTTTGTACGTCAGATGCTGTGACAAAAATCTTCATCCTCCTTATATCTGTATGGTGACTTGGTTTGGCCTCTGGTGACGTTGTATTTAAGCTGATAAAAATCAACACCATAGTTTTTATAGATTACGTCGTGGTGCCCAACAACGTTTACCACTTTCCATTCATTTGTGTGATTTCTGAGATCTTGGGGGTATCTCCTCGCCCCAGCGAAGGTGGCTCAGACCCGTGATCATGTGCTTTTCTGAAACAAACACGTGTTTTTAGTTGTCCATCCTTTGGCATGATTTGTCAATTGCTAACGCTTTTTTCCAGGGAAGTGCTCTCAAGCAGACGCCTGTCACGGAGGAGCAATCGGCGGATATGCCGGGGCACCCTCGAATACACCACTGCTGTATTGCTACTCGCCGCTGGCCGTCGCCACCTGTCATGGGAAGAACACTAAGTCACGCCTCGCACAGCTGCGCCAACTCACAGCGCGTTCGTGGGGTCTGCGTGAGCAGCAACTCAGGACCGTTGCTAACGGCTATGTGCGAGGTGCCCTGGAATTCGTCAACGGCGCATAGCTGCTCGCCGCGTCTCCCTCCCACGTCGAGCTGATTGATATGGAGCTTCGTGCCGCAGCCAGAGTGGTCACAGGTTGCCCGCAGTCGAACCCTGTGGCTCTACTCATGGCGAAAACGGGCCTATCGATGGCCCACTCCTTCCATTGCGTCCTGGTTGCCCGCATGATTTGCTGGGCGGAATTGTTCCCCGCTGAAGACCCGCTCCGGGTCACGGTAGAGACGACAGCCCCGAGACTTCCGTACTGTACCTCGGGGTGGCGTTGGTGAGGCCAAGAGGTCCGGAACATGGCCGGCCCGGCAGAGACCGCTGTGGAGGAGCGGTTGGGAGTCACTGCCCCGCCGCGGCTGACTCGGGAGTCCGTTCGCTTCGATCTGGATGAAGGACCGGGTAGCCATCGCTCTGCTCCCGACTCCGTCTGACGTACAACCGCTGAACAACACTTGACTAACCTACCGAACCGGGCCACCTGGATCTGGCCAGATGGATCCGCCACCGCAGGCACGACGCTTGGAGGCGGAGGCATCCACATCATCCTGCCGTCCAGGTAGATCCGAGAGGTGCGTGCACCAGCTGGTGCACTGTGCTCCAGCACTCGAGCGGAGCTTGTGCCCTGCGAGCCGCACTACTTGACTTCAGACGTCTAGAGTTAGAACCAGCCACGGCCCCAGTCATCGTTTGCACAGACTCCCACGTCGCCCTCTCTCTGCTCGCTTGGGGCGCCGCGGCACAGAGGGCACCTCTGGGAGCGGCCATATAGGAAATGCTCACTGCCATCGCGAATCGCCCACAGGAAGTCTGCCTGCAGTGGTTCCCGGCTCACTGCGGCCTGCCGGGAAATGAGAGGGTGGACACAGTGGCGACAGAGGTCTCTGACCTGCCCCAGAACACCGCCCAAGTGCACGCTCGTACTGGTGGACGCGCTGTCAGAAAAGCTTGGGTCCTACCACAAGATGACGACGGAGTCGACCCCAACACCTGCGAGGACAGTTTCCAGGTCGGCGAAACAACACTGGCCTAATGGCTAGCACCGCAGTAACATGCGGCACCACGAGCTGTCACCCATCGGTCGGTACAATCGTGACGCCGCGGTCACGGTGCGCCAGCTCCAAACCGGGCGCTGGACAGGCTTGGAGCAGTGCCTCGAACGGATGAGACACCGACCGACACCTACCTGCTCCCACTGCTGCAGCGAGGCCTGCTTCGTGACCATCTGCCTGATGTGTAGGGAAAAGTGGGCACTCAGACGCACGTGCCGCTGCGTGACCCGTGCCTGTGCGGGACACGTCTTCTGGGAAAACATCTACGGGTGTCAAACTCAGCATGATATGAAGATGCTAAAATGACCAGGTATTCCACTGAGAACAGCCATCTTATTGTGCTTCGGAACAGACACAACATCTATGAGGCGTCAACAAATTACGCTGAGTGTTTTCCCAAAACAATCATTTCAAATTGTGTTAGCTCACAAATGAGCATGTGAAGTCCTCGGTATAATTCAGTTGATTCCAGCATACTTCTGCCCCGTGTTGTGTACTGCATAAAGAGACGCTTGGTGATGCGACTTTACTATATATGATAATTTTGCGTATTCCAAAATAATAATACTACTAATAATAATAAATAAAATAATAAATAATAAATAAATAATACCACTAATAATAATACCCGAATAACAATACACTGAATCATTATTGCAGTGTGTCTTACGTCGATGGTTTGCAGCTCAAACGCGGAAATATGTGAGCAACATGCTATGAACAGCACGAAACTATTTTACGAACATTTTTTGACATTGAGAGCTCGCAGGGAACGTGCGAATCGTGCTGATACTAATATAAAGACTAGGTCAGCCGCCTCTTGACACCGTAGTAGGCAGTAGCCTGCCTCTTCCGAAAGACAAAGCTGAATACATCCATCCTTAAATAGTTTTACGCTGTATGCGTAGTTCGATAGCTTTCCACCGTTTAATACCTGATCTGAGTTCTGGTTTTGTACAGAAACTGTCTTCATCTACTTCGCCGAAAGTACATTTTCCTTCGCTAGACACTGGACAAAATGAACTTCACCCAAAGCACCAGTCATTCACTTCTGGGACCAAAGGGCAGGCCAGTGGTCCATCTGGGTATTACAGCACAGTGGGATGAACGACCACCAACCCCGTGGTCAAGACAGCGTGATTAACCCTCGCCCCACCGGGGGTCCATCGATGGCCCCCCTAAGGTTTTTTTCGAGATAGCAGAAAAACGACGAAGCTCAGCACCGCGGTTGAGGCCGCTATCTCTCACCTCATCATTTTCTCACCATCCCTAAAAAATTTTATCCCGGGTCACCCAAGGTCAGGTCACCAGGCGAGGTCAACCAAGGTCACCTCACTTCAACTTTGAAGCTCTATAAGAGCTACATTTCGTAGTCGATCGATTTGAAACTTGCTACACTTCATGACCTTTCCAGGGCCTACAACGTGTATATCCGGGATCTTTCGATTTCGTGACCTGAGGTCAGGTCACGAGGCGACCTCTCCAATTGGAAAAGCATAGGGGAAAGCTGTCTCATGATCTAAAAGTCACAAAAATGATTGCAAATACTCAGACTGCTCAGAAAAGCGTTTTTGGACACCCTTTCACGGATCCCAGGGGTCATATTTGCCCTTTGACTTTTCCAAGGTCATCCAAGGTCACCAGGGGTCAAAAACAGTATTTTGACAATAACCTTTGACCTAATTAAGCTAGAGCGGTGACACAAACACCATCGTGTTTGTCTTGTCACTGGCTTTCATTTGATATACGGCAAGGTCACTTTCTGACCTTTTGTGACCTCAGGTCCTATTAGGTCACGAGGTGACCTCTGGAGGTCAAACCGCTGGCGGGAGGTCTTTACGTTCCCCCATAGCGGAAAAGGGTCTGGCAATCTCCTATCAAATGTACTTAACCAGATCTCAATAGCTCTAATGGCATAGGAGTTATGCTCAGTTTTCTTAAGCATTGCATATTTGAGTGAAAATAGCCTATCGTGACATTTCTTGACCTCTGGAGGTCAAACCATTGACCTGAGCGCTTAAACATGCGAGTAATTTCTTGCTGAATTCACGCGAGCTTTCTAATGCACTTAGCAGATTTGCGCTAACCACCATATTTTCGGAGTTACAGGGGGGCCATAGATGCCCCCGATGGGGCGAAGGTGGCGCCGGACCCCCGGTGGGGCGCGGATTAAAGCCGTTTAACTTTTAGAATGAAAATCGGAACAGTTAAACACCGGGCTGAATACAGGGCAGCTTTATCCCACCCATAAGAACAATAATTGATCCACCCGTAGTCTCGTTCTCCTGTGGCGATGACCTTGATGGAAATCAGTGGGGCTATAAAGAGCCGCGATGTAACACTTGTTTCGCATAAATGGCAAAATAATGTGATAACATTATTTATCAAGTTGGGCTATACGCCCACCTTCGCCATGTCCTCGCTGCATACCGACCGTTTTCACCTAAACCAAAATACTGCGGTTGAAACACCCTTGAAACCGGAGAAACAAAAATGTTGCTGAGGCACCGGCTTAACTTAAATGTATTCACCACTTCTCATAACATCACTCTACAAAGGGGCCCCAAGAGCAGGAAGCCCAAGCAGCTGGGGTCCCATGGAAAATGGACTCCCATTGGCGGTGGGCCCCTAGATGCAGTCGGTGCCAGACCTTGGGGACTCCGTGAGCAGGGGACCCAGAAGGAAAAAGTAAACCCCAATTGGCAGTGGCCCCCTAGATGCAATCAGCTTCAAACGTTGAGACTCCCGTGAGCAGGGTGCTCACGAGCAGGGGCTCCATCAGCTGGGTCCCTAGTGAAAGTGGACCCGTTGGCAGTGGGCCCCTAGATGTAGTCAGCCCCAGACGTTAGGGCCCCCGTGTGCAGGGACCCCTACGGGCAGGGGTCCCCAGCTGGGGTCCCTAGAGGAGGTTGACACCTATTGGCGGTGGGTCCTCTAGATGCAGTCGTTCCCAGATGTTGGGGCCCTGTGAGAAGGGGCCCTACAAGCAAGAGGCCCACACGAGCGGGGGCCCATCAGCTGGGGTCCCTAGAATATCTTGTCCCCTTTTTTGGTGAGCTCCCTAGATGTAGTCGGCCCTAAACGTCAGGGCCCCCGTGTGCAGGGACCCCCACGAGTAGGGATCGCCAGGAGCAGGAAGCCCCGCAACGTAGGGGCCCCCTGTAGCAGCCTTCAGGGGCAGGCGGACCAGAGGCTGGCGGCCACACATCTAATTACAATCGGCCCTTTGGTCAGGAGACCTTCTGGTGGCAGCCGGTTTCAGAAGCAGGGGCCCACAGGGGAAGAACCCCCTAGTGGAAGTCGGCCCCAGGGGCAGTGGGCCCAGAAACAGCGGCCCCTATTGGCAGTAAGAATAAGTGAACAGACCTCTAGCTGCAATCGGCCTCAGGTGCTGGGTTCCCGGCGAGCTGGGGAGGGGACCCACGAGCAAGGAGCCCAAGGATCAGGAAGCCCCTTGGAGTAGAGACCCGCTTACAGCAGTTTTCAGGGACTGCGGGCCCCGGAGGCAGGCGACCACACAGGCAAGGGCCATCTAGCTACAATCGGCCCTGAGGTCAAGGGACCTTCTGGTATTTCAGAAGCAGGGGCCCACGGGAAGAAGCCCCTAGTGGAATTTGGCCCCAGGGGCAGTGCACCCAGAAACAGAGGCCCCTATTGGCAGTCAAAGTCAGCGAGCAGGGCCCTTCAGAGCCAGAGGACCCCCTAGCTACAGTGAGTTCCAGGCGTGGGCACCCCGCAAGCAGGAGGCCTTCACAAAAAGGGGCCCAAGAGCAGGGGAGTTACGAGATGGTACCCCAAGAGCAGGAATCCTCCTGAAGTAGGCGACTTCTTGTGGAAGTCTTCAGGGGCAGGGGGCCCAGGAGTCAAATAGTCACACGGGCAAGGGCCAACTAGTTACAGTCGGCCCCTCGGAGGCCCTCTAGTGGTAGCCGGTTTTAGAAGCAGGGGCCCCCAGGGATTTTTTCCGCCTATGGTCTACCTCCACCTCTCTGGATTCCCTATGCTTTGCTCTCTGGGCCGGTCTACTTTCCTTCCCTATATGCGCCTCTGCCAGGAATATATTACTCTGGGGAACTCCCTATTCCCCCTTGAATCCGCCCATGATAAGTATGCTTTGCTGTAGGTAGATCCACTGTGTTTTGTTTTATGTGGGCCTGGTCTACCTTCCCGCCCCTAAATCCGCCTGTATCAATTATGCTTTGTTATAGAGGACCCTCATCTAGTTACCCTCCTTTAACCCTCGCCCCACCGGGGGCCATCGATGGCCTCCCCCTAAGGTTTTTCCGGGATAGCAGAAAAACGACGAGGCGCAGCACTGCGGTTGAGGGCTCTACCTCTCAGTGCATCATTTTGCCATCATCCCTGAAATTTTTTACCCCGGGTCACCCAAGGTTAGGTCACCAGACGAGGTCAACCAAGGTCACCTCACTTCAACTTTAGAGCTCTGTAAGAGCTACATTTCAAAGTCGATCGATTTGAAACTTCCTACACTTCATGACCTACCTAGGGTCTACAAGGTGTATATCCGGGATTTTTCGATTTCGTGCCCTGAGGTCAGGTCACAAGGCGACCTCTCCCATTGGAAAAGCATGGGGAAAAGCTGTTTCATGATATAAAAGTCACAAAAATGATTGCAAATACTCAGACTGCTCAGAACAGCGTTTTTGGACACCCTTTCACGGACCCCAGGGGTCATTATGCCCTTTGACTTTTCCAAGGTCATCCAAGGTCACCAGAGGTCAAAAACAGTATTTTGGCAATAACTTTTGACCTAATTAAGCTAGAGCGGTGACACAAACACCATCGTGTTTGTCTTGTCACTGGCTTTCATTTGATATACGGTAAGGTCACTTCTTGACCTTTCGTGACCTCAGGTCATATTAGGTCACGAGGTGACATTTGGAGGTCAAACCACTGGCGGGAGGTCTTTACGTTCCACATAGCGGAAAAAGTACTGGCAATTTTCTATCAAATGTACTTTACCAGGCCTCAATAGCTCTAATGACATAAGAGTTATGCCCAGTTTGCTTAATCATTGCATATTTGAGTAAAAATAGCCGATCTTGACCTAATTTGACCTCTGGAGGTCAAACCATTGACCTGAGCACTAAATCATGTAAAGTAATTTCTTATTGAATTCACGCGAGCTTTCTATTACACTTTGCAGATTTACGCTAACGCCCATATTTTCGGAGTTAGAGGGGGCCATCGATGCCCCCGGTGGGGCGAAGGTGGCGCCGGACCCCCGGTGGGGCGCGGGTTAAGTCCGCCAATGATCTGTATCCTCATGCCTGAATGCGCCTATGCTAACTCTGTGGTGAAGCACTACAGCTTTATCCTGAATCTGCCTATGTCAACCATGCTTTGTTTTATAGAACCCCCGTCTACTTCCCCTCCCCTGAATCCGCCTATGGTCTGCTTCCCCTTCCTCGGATGCACATATGCCAAAGGTTCCTTGTTCCGTGGTGCGCTGCAGCAATGCCCCTTCTGAACCCGGCTATGGCAACCACGTTGTGATCTACAAGGCCCGTCGTGCTTTTGCGAGAGACTGCCCCATCTTTCCCTCCTGCATCCGCCCATGATAAGTAAGCTTTGTTTAATAGAACCCCATCTACTTGTCCGCCCTTGGACCCACCAATGATTCGCGTCCTCATCCCGGCATGCCACTATACTAAGGATCCTTCGTTTTGTGGTGAACCCCAACAATTTTCCCTCCTAAATCCTCTATGACAAGCACGTTTGTGATCGACATGGTCCATGCGCCGTATTTTGCGAAACTCCGCCCCATTTCCCCATTTCTCCTCTTGAGTCGGCAAATGACATGCGCCAGGGCCGGTGTAATACTTGTTTGTATAAACCGTATTGCAGCCCTCGTGCCACCTACCGGCCAATCCTGGCACTGTGTGTGTGGTCATTCGCGCGTCGCCTGTGTGCATCGATGCACGTATCCGAATACAAGTCCTGTCGGTTCTACCGCTGTGCTCATCTATACTGGCGTGGTGGCAGCGGTGGGATGAGCACACTCTGGGGCATTGCGGCTGGCAAAATCGGACGGAACATTGTCCGATCCGGCCAAGTGAAGCACCGAGAGACTGAACCGACTAATGGTGGATAAAAATGTCGTCACGCGAGGACTAGCGGAGAACTCGCCACGGGCAAGTTTTTGATAGGCCTGGACGCATGGTTTGCTGTCTGTGAGAACGGTAACGGGCGTTGAAGATTGGAGAATGTACGGCGCAAAGTGTTTTGTTGCAGCTGCAATCCCCAGTGCCTCGACTTCACAAGGCAACCAGGTGGCCTGGTTTTTGCGGAGCTTGGCGCTGAAAAATCCAGCCAGATGCGTGGTGCCGCCACGACTGATATACAGGGTGGCACCGATACCACGCTCTTTAACAGAGCCGTCGGTTACGATCCAAAGCTGGTCTGAGGAACGGGGCAGAACCACGGACCGCTGAGTTCTGAGCGCTGTCTGAGCACCGGAGAACGCTGTGGTCAGATCATCTGACCATACAATCCGGTCAGAGGATTCACGTCCTGCACAAGCAGTCTCAAGTGGAGACAAAATGTTGGCAGTGTGAGGTATCACTCGGCTGAGAGCTTTGTAAGCCCCGATGAAGCTCCGCAGGTTTTTCACTGTGTTGGGGAGTTTACAGGTAGTAAGCGCAGAGATGTGGTGAGGGCTGGCAGAGATGGAACCCTCAGACCATGTCCAACCCAGGACAGTTGTTGACCGTGGATAGATCACAGTTTTGGATGCAGACAGGCGGAGGTCACAAGCGTGCAGTGCCTCCAAAACGAGGCGCCAGTTGTCAAGAACTTCCTGTGGGCTGTTACCCCCACAGAAAAGGTCATCTGCGAGTTTTACGACCCGGCCTTCCTGAATAAGATCACCAAGAACGCGGCACATGAGCTCTTCGAGTGCTGATTCTGAGCCAGGGATACCCATGGCGCAACGTGTGTAGACGCGAGTTCCCTTGTACGGGGTGGATACGCCGCAGAACTTCATGGATGAGCGGGTTAATGGGAGTTGGTGGTACGCCTTAGTGAGGTCTGTGGATATGAGGAAACGCCATCTGCCGATGGTGCGGAGGGTAGATTCCACGTCTGGCATCAAAGAAGGTTGAGGCTTACAGTACTGACTCACAGACGAAAAATCGGTGACTAAGCGGGTCCCGCCCCCGGCCTTGTGAACCAAGAAGGAGGGGTTAACGTACTCAACCACAACACCTACGTCCTCTGGCTTTCTAAACACACCAAGAGCTTCCAGCTCGTCAAATCTAGTTTGAAGCTCGTTGAGGCGACTGTGTTCATACTGGGGAACCCGACCAGGGCGCTGTGGAGGCTGGACAGAGCCTATATTAACCACACCTTTGATCGGGCCTTTGGCCCCGTTATACCCGGGGAAGGAGGGATTGAATACAGACGCATACTCATCCATGAGATCAGCAAACTGGGATCGAATAAATGGAGGCAGAATATTGTCCGGATCGATCCGCACCACGCCCACGTGAGCACCAGGTGCGAGTGCGGGGGGGACCGATAGATCAGGAGGCTGCGTGGCTGGCTTAGCACTGGGAGAGGTCACTGAATAAATCTTGCACAGATGACTGTGCTGACGGACATGGACAGGTGATGCACTCAGGTTTGGGACACGAATTTTACCTGCCACTAGCTGGGTGACAGTCGGACGGGGCCACGGGTCTGACGGGTCACCTTGGCGTGGTGAGGACAAGGTCGGCTCGATAGAGATGCAAGATTCAGGTGCAAACTCGGGTGCGGTGAGTTCCAAGTAGTCTCCGGGCCAGACAGTTTGGGAGACTGGAGCGCGCAGCGTGCAGGGGGCGCGCCGTGCCACAGGGGTGTACCGGATCCCAACTCCAAGCCAAAACCTACAAGGTTCGTCTGGATGAATGTTTTCACATTCCTAGCGCCATTCCCAGCTCTTTTGCACAGCTTACCGAGACCTCCAGCAGTGATCAGTCTGATGACGACTGCCATCCTCTTGGTGTCAGCCAACTCCCACACGCCATCCCACCTGTTACCAGTGATCCACACTGTTCTCTGGACGTTGCGCCTCCCTGTCGAGCGTCGCCGCCCCCAGCGGGCCGCCCTGTGCCATCCCCTAGCCCAGCCCCGGCCCTTCCCTCACGGCCACGGCGTACTGTGAGGCCACCCGCTCACTTGCGGGATTTCGTGTTGTAACGTGTGCATCGAGTCACTTTTATAAGTGTCTGTTGGGTATCTTGTTTACTGTCACTGTTCACTCTATGTTCTTTTGGTGTTACATGAAAAAAACAAGGGAAAAGGGCCCCGCCAGGGCCGGTGTAATACTTGTTTGTATAAACCGTATTGCAGCCCTCGTGCCACTTACCGGCCAATCCTGGCACTGTGTGTGTGGTCATTCGCGCGTCGCCTGTGTGCATCGATGCACGTATCCGAATACAAGTCCTGTCGGTTCTACCGCTGTGCTCATCTATACTGGCGATGTATCCTTTGTTCTCGTGTGACCCGTCTACCTTCCCTCCTCTGAATACGCCTATGAGAGAAATATTCTGCTTTATATGAGCCCGTCTACTTCGCCTCTCCTGTATTCCCCTATTGTCTGCTCTCCCTTCCCCGGGCGCACCGATGCCAATGATTCCTTGCTCTGTAGTCGGCTGGAGCAATTGAATTGCAATTGAAGAGGATCCTCTTCCTGAATCCGCCACTGGAAAGCATGCTGTGATCTATAAGTCCCATGTGTCATGCTTTGCAGGACACTGTCCCATTTCTCCTCTTGAATCCGCCTACTGCATGTAGACTTTGCTCTACAGTGACCCAGTCTCCTATCCCCCTTCCCCACTCTCTTGAGTCCCTGGATACGACTATGGCAAGAATACTTTGCTTCATGGTACACCGCAATAGTTTCCCCAACCTGAATTTGCCTGTGTAAGTACACTTTGTTTTTCTCCGGCACGGTTTCTTCCCCTCCCCTGAATCCGCCTATGATATTTTTATTTGACAAGGGCCCCCGTCAACTTCCACTCCCCTTGAATACGCCCATGCCAAATTTGCGCTTTGTTTTACGGCAGCCCATCCACTTCCCCTCCCTGAATCCGCCTATGGCAAGCATGCTTTGTTTTATAGAATCCTTGTCTACTTTCATTTCCCTGGATCTGCCTACGGCTTACATGCTTACCTCCCCTGCGATTCATACAGTGGCTATTTTGATCATGTGTTTCTCTAAAAGTGTAGAATATTTGAGCAGTTCGACCATTTGAACGGTGGAACATCTCTATTTCGTCAATTTTACTCACTTTTAGAAACCTCCAACTCCCTAGAGGTTTTTACTTACCGGTGGACCCTATGAACGGTGGACCCTTTGAACGGTGGACCCTTTGAACGGTGGACCTTTTGAACGGTGGACTATTTGAACGGTGGATCCTTTGAACAGTGGACCTTTTGATATAGACCCCACAAAACAACAGAGACAAAATCTGTGTTATTCTGCCGTGCAGAAAGTATACTAGTATGCCGCACACATGCGCAGTGCCGCATCTTGTGGCTCATGATGCAGTTTTGCGCATGCGTGTGGCACAATATTTTGCGGTCTGCCGGCAGTACAACACGGCTAAAATCGCGTCGAAGGAATGTCACATATGCGCAGTAATCGGTTGACCTTCAATTCCATTTCACAGCGAGTCTACGATCGAGCTAAATCAAGGTTTGTGATTTTACTGACTATTACAATTATTATTTTGATGACGTCTTTAATTAGTAGAAAAGAAGATATATTTCTGTTTTTAGCGTATCAAAGTGAAGAAAAAATGTGGTTTCCTGATTTTTAGACCAATTTTGTTGATTTACTATGCTTTCTGGAACTTCGACAAACTGGTCCACTCCCTTTAACTGTGCCGCCGATTCCATCGCATGGTCCCTTACCATGACATTTGGCGAAAAAATGTCATTCACAGTCGAGCTGGAACTCTTCCTTGTGAAGGCACATATTTCTAATGTTGTAGCGGTTTTTGTATTGGGCCGCACATCCATCCGTAAAGTAATGAATCTTCTTGACTCGAGGGTTTTCGGATTTAATACGATGCACGACTCTGGTTTGGAAGGTATGGACTGACTCGGTGGTATGGCGCGTGTCGTCACTCATAACACAGAAGCTTCTTGTTTGAAGCGTTCCTTCTTCATCTCGGGTGTATGAAACGAAGGTGTGTATGGCTGCCTGCGAATTTTCCCAATGGTACCCTTGAACTGCATCTTGTACAATGAAGCTGTAATTCTCTGAGAAATCTCCAGTAATAATCACCTCCTCCTCCGACAGACGTTCTTTCAGCTGCTTCAGAAAGCTATTTTGTGTTTGAGCTACGTAGTGGTGTTTTGTCAGGTTTGAAATTGCCTGTGTTAGACTTTCAATAAATTCTTCAGTGCTCTGGCTCATTGAAATCATTGTTGCTCTATCTGTGCTGACCCACTGCTTAAATTCCACTTCATCGTCCTCGGTTAAGCTTGGCATTTCTGACAAGAACTTGTTCAGTTCTCCCTTGCCAGGGCATCGATGACAGTGCCGAGCATACACTCTTCTCTGTCCATGGAGCATACTATTTTCCGCATTAAGTCCACCACTGTGAGGTCAGCGTTTATTGCACGTGTCATAAGTTTTGGGTTTTGATGGTGTATGCAGACGCACACCGTGTGCGTCCCACTTGCTCCTGCGAGCACACACCATGGTGGGCGCAGACCGGCAAAGGTCGAAAACCCGACGGAGTCTGCAGTTTCGTTTTTGTACTGTTGGTACACCTCTCTAAGGTTTGAAAGAACCAACCTTTTCTAAAAGTTTTCTCTCTTACCATCAGGGCACCGGACGCTGATTACGTCCTTTTTGCCTGGTAAAACCCTGCTGACGTCATCCCTTTGGTAAAAACTGATGACCTCTGCCTTTTTCTCTTCTGGTAATTTAACACTTCCTATTTTTTTCCGAGGTGTCCCGAGAATTCCGTGAGCAGCTTTCAATTGTCGAGCCTTTCTCACCATGTATAAAGGAGCACCGAACATGGCAGCAGTCTTATACAATGAAAACGGCGACAGCGTCAGCAGCTGCAATTTTGTTGAGTATGTTGTTTCTGGGTCTTTGAACTTCTCAATAAGCTGGTGCATCATGCTTTCATAAAGCTGTAAATTCTTTGACGCGCTTTCTTCTCCCTCCGAGCGCCTCATCTCCACCCCGTAGGTTCTTGTCAAACGCCGCCGCAACCCTTCTTTAGCTGCATCAAACTTCTTTCTGGCTTTTGTTTCTCGTTGACTCACATTTAGTCCGCCTGAAAGCAAGCAAATATATTTGAAACATTATACAAATGTTCTTGTTACAATTTTGAGGACAATGTATAATACTTGCAGCGACGGGTCCAGGAAGCATTCTGGTCACCCCAAGGTGAAATAGAGGGGCCCAAGCCCTCCTTTGGTCTCTTTCGTAGCAAACTAGTCTCACATAATTGGTCAATAGGGAGAACATTTCCGTCTCTAAAATAATGATGCTCCCTGGACCTGGGAAAATATGCCCGTTGGATGTGGCCACAACAAAATGAGATATAAATAATAAGTTCCAAGCGCTTTTTTCTCTCTTAAGTACGCAGATTCACTTTGAAGGTGAAATGAATTACCAAGTACCATTTTAGTCAGTCTACGCTTCTCCCGAGCAACATTTTGTCTCGTCAACTGGGATTTGCTCCCCCAAACGATCGATTGGATCTTCACTTATTTAGTGGGGTCACTATGCTTCTTATTTTATTTCTTTTAAATTAATGTAATATTAACTGACATAGGAAAAACATTTTATTGGGTTCTATTGGTAGTGGTTCAGCAATAACAATTTGCTTATGTTCAATTTCACTTCGATTGGTGTCATCATAAGTGAATTTCAGCGTCAAGTGGTGCTGTCCTTCACTTTGGTGTGAGTTGACATTAACGTAACTACTCGAGAACAAAAAATACGTTTATGAAGATGCGTTGAACCTTGATGTAGATAAACGTTACATTTCAAATATAAAACGAACCAGGCACTAGTAGTTGGATGAGAGAAACAAAACTGACCTGTCCGAATTGGTGTCTCTCCGACTGCCGACATGATGAGGCCAAGATCTTCCGTGGCTAGCTCTTTCCCCGGAGAGCTCTCATGCGATGCACGAGTGTCGGATGCAGCTGACGACGAACTTGATTCGCCTATCCGCTCTCCCTCAGCCATTTCTAGAGTCCGTCCGACGCCCGATGTACTCGGTAGCGACAAGTCTTCACAAACTTTATCTTTTTCAAGACCTCTTTTCTGCATAGGCTGCAGAGCCTGTCTGCAGCACGTAGAAGTCTTCGAACAGATCTGTGATTTTCAATGTAGGACTTCGTAATTTCACGTAAATTATCGCGTTTTAGAACGTCATGTTTACCAAAGGGATTGGCACAAGTGGTCCTTCTCGAAATGCTGTCCATAATTCCGCCCACGTATCACTCTCGACTCCACCGTAGGACTCAAGCGACTGACTCTCTTCTCATTCTTCTCCGCGTTGACATGGGTAAACGAGAGACTATTGCACTCTCGGTGATGTCTAACGTGTGTTTCCTCCAATCACGGGCATTTTCCTGCTCTTTGATGTGCTCCGCTAGTGTGGCAAACATGAAACCGTTTATGAGTTTATGGCCCAGTACGCGGAGCCAGCTGTTCCCCCTCGGTGCCGGCCGCCGCTGCGGCGGCGACGCTGCGGGGTGGGTAGGGGCGGCCCGCGCAGCCGCACCGGACGGTACTGACTATCTTTGTGATTTTCTGTCGGCGTAGTTGCTAATGTTCCACCCCAAAAATTATTTTTTGTGATGGAAAATGAAACGCTCTATAAGATGTGTGAAAATTAAGAAAATCAAAGTAACCCATCTGATGAAAAATCAATGTTTTTGAATTCAATATAATATATAACATACAATTTTAACAAACAAAAAAAGTTAAAAATATAAAAAGCATGGACTCATACCTTTATTTGCAGGAACATCTTGCAAAACACAAATATTTTAAACCGTTTAGAAGTTATAGTCTTATGTAAAATGGAATGCAAGGATATTTGGCGAATAGTGACGTCATCATATAGAATGAACTGCAAGGAGAAGGGGTCTAATTTTCCCAGAATCGAGTTTCTGGCCTAAGATAAGCCTATACAGAAAAAAGCAAGCAAATCTGAGGGGGTGCCGTGTACTCGGTGTGTCGAGTTGGCATGGAATGACCCAGCACGCACTTCATGCCATAAATGTGCTATATTCCATAATATGGCCCGCTGATGAGCTCCGGGTCTTCTAAACAGACAGTTGTTGGAGACAACTTCTCCTGACAGCCACACGTAAACCAGCTTGCGCAATTCGAGATAATACTCCGGTATTGTGTACAGGCGCTTAAGTCAATGTGCAAACGCAACTGTTATTTGTGACCAGAAAGTTATAATCTGCTTCGCACATAAGAATCGCAACGCTGAAGGTATAAAGGCAGTGATACAGTACCTGGCCTAAGCAGCAAAACCATCCACCTTTCAGTTAGGTAGGCTAAAGTTTCCGACAGAGGCTATGAAGAGCTCGGCTCGATACCAAGCCTCTCCCAATTTCTCATTCCTGAAAGCTGGATGGTATTCGAGCGCCTGAATCTGAAAGATTCTGACATTAAATGGCTCCGTTGAGAAGCTGGTGACTGGTATAGCTTCCCCTGTTTCAAGGTATTCCAGAACTTACTGTCGTGAATGGTCCCACAGAACGTGGTGTGAAGCTGGTGGAAGATTTCGTGAGCCACCTAAAGGGTAAAAATATGAAACAGGATCTTCTTTTATCAGTACCAGAGCTTTTAAATAGTTCGCAGGAGAATAGGGAGAAGCATCTGCCTCACGACGTTCTCCAGCGATAGTTACTAGAGAAAGGTTCGCCTCCGGAAGGCATTCCTGTTCTGTCGGGATTTAGAGTACTAGGGTGCTGAATCATTTAATTTCAGGTCTTTTGTGGAATAACATGTATTTGTATTGCGCTACAAATACATCTGACAAGTAGATGCCTGCATGTTAAATCCCATCTATCGCTCTTATACGCACGCACATGCCAGGCTGTCTTTACTGGTAGGTTATGCACCCCTTTCATCCCAATTTAACAAGTGGAGACTGCAACGCCGGGTGGCCAATTGCACCCGAAACATGAAATATTTAACCGTTTTGAGGTGATCTTTCCCGCTGTTGTAGACGCCTGGAATGTGGCTCATTGAAATCAGAATTGAATATATAATGGGGAAAAAGTGGGTTAGAATCTGAAAAAAAATTTGAACGACCCTGCTGTAAGCTCATCGAAGCTTTTCTTTGCGGGGTGTCCAAGCTTTACTTGATCGTTGTATCTTTAATTTTTTATGTGGGTTTGCGGGCATGTCTGACCCATATTTCTGTTTTCCATAACAGTGCAGTGCAGTTTGCCATACGACGGCACTGCAGTGTAGGTTGGTCCAGTTTTGAGGTTCACTGGCCTTTGGCATCTGGTCAAGAGTGTTCGTTCATCCAGTCGCCATTTTTTCATTCGTACAAATGCATAATCACTTTGTATCTGATGGACTTTCACGCCCTTGAGAACGTTTCGATCACATTTTGGATATAGGTACATTGCCGGAGCCGGAGCCGGTCGGAGCCGACTATTTAGCCCGGAGCCGGAGCCGGAGCCGTTAGGACACTTGAACCCGGAGCCGAAGCCGGAGCCGGAGCCGAAATCATAACCTCGGACCGGAGCCGGAGCCGTCCAAAATTGTCTCGGCTCCGCATCCCTGTTTAGTACCTACAATAAAATAATTGGGCAGAGCTAGGGGTATTAAAGTAAGCTTCAAAAATATTCAAATGGTAGCCAGATGAAGGTGAGATCCAGCTTTTCCTCATACAATCGTCCCCTGTAGTGTCTTGTTTAGCCACTAGTCTCTGGAGGAACTAAACGGCACCCCCACGACCTTATTTGCGATTTGGATGCTCGATACACCTAGTATAAGCTACCTCTCCAAGTACATGATCGCTCTGCTGGGGGGGGTGGGGTGAGCGAACATTTTTTTGCTCGACAGACCTAGTGTAAACACCTTTTCAAAAATTTATTCGGCATTTGAGGGGCCCAAAAGATAGTTTGGCCCCCTTTCCAGCGTTGGGGGGGCATGGCCGGAATCTCCCCCTACCTGCGCCCGCCAATGTTTTATTTGACCCCTGTCCTGTGGGGGAATGTAATAAGCAGCCCCCAACCCTCTTTAGCATTAACAGACAGAGTCAATATCGTGGCCATTCTCGCTAAAAACCTATGAGATCTAGAACGCTGTAGCTTTACTCAAGTGCAATCTCTTACCACCTTCGCTCAGCATTTCCGCGCTCTAAACGCCTTTTTACGCAGGGACGATGCTGCAAGTTGTGGTGTTTAATACGGTTTTAGCATGGTAAAAAACAGTCAAACAGCATTACAAGCATCAAGATATGCTCCAAGAAAACTGAAATGTAAATGAGAGGAAGCTAAGAGCTTTTTTAGATAAACGGTTTCTCTGTGGCGTTGTATTTTACCCCTGGCCTGTAGTAGGAGGATAAGCTGCGACAACCTTATTTATCATTGTCAAAAGTAGTCAATATTGTGGCTATGCTCACCAAAAACCTATCAGATCTAGAACAATGAAGTGATACCAAAACTAAGCGCAGATCATTGGCTACATTCACGAAAAATGTACAAGCTCTACACGTGGGTATTAGCCCAGCAGCGATGTTGCAGGTTGGCGTATTCAATTTAGGTTTAATACGGCAAAATCATGAAGCACTGCTAAGGGCATGAAAATAAGCTTAAAAATTGTTTTCAAAGTTTGCCAGATAAAGCTAGTTAACTGCTCTCCATTATAAAATCCTATCTGTAACGTTTGGTTTAATCCCTGGTATTCTGGAGGAGATACGGATCAGCCAACCTTATTTACGAATAACGTTAGCAGCAGCAGAAGTAGTCCATATTGTGGCCCTTCTCGCCAAAACACTATCAGCTCTAGAACAATGCACTTTTACTCAAACAAAATAAACAACACTGGCTACGTTCTCGCAAAATATCAAAGGTATCCACGTCTTTATTTCCCCGGAACAATGTTGCAAGTTTCAGTGTTTAATACGGTATTAACACGGTAAAACACTCAAACGGCATTACAGACATTAATATATCCTTCAATAAACCTATAATGGGTATCAGATTAATGTGATGGTTGGCTTGAAATCATCCATGTGTTTGTGGAGTTTTATTGAACCACCGCTAAATGGAAGGGAAGATATGCTGACCACAACCTTATTTAACAACTGCAACGTAGTACAATTTGCTGCCCTGTTCACCAAAAGCATATCATATTTAGTCAATGTTATTTTCTTCGAGCTAAGTAAAGTGCTTTGACTTTATTTTCTCAATATTTCAACGCCCTATGGGTCTTCAATCACTCAGGAACGGTTTTACGACTTTGCGTGTTGGACACATACTTAAAGGGAGTGTCCCACTTTTATAACGTGTTTTGAACTGAGATAGCAGTTTTGTAGAGCGTTTGCAGGAATCACTTTTGGCATATTTAGTTTTACTCAAAGCTCTCTATATAAAATTTCCGCACACTTTAAACATCAAAATAAAGGGGCCTATTGGCTTATTTCAAACCCTAAAGGAATACCTTCCATATGGTTGCAACAATCTGATTGGTCCTCAGGTCTAGACCCCGCCCACTAGCGGAAAATGTCATGCTAACCAGTGAGCCAGCTTGCGATATGCCCGTTTGAAGGTGCGACGAAGATGGCGCAGCACATTCGTTTCCTTCGTGCAAAACTAGTCCAACAATAAACACTACAAGTCCAGGTAGTATTTCGAGAAGAAATACATCTGCCAAATAAAGGTACTTGATGAGTCTAATCATGCTTCTAAGTCTATTAATTTGAAATATCTGCAGACCATAATACAAATGAAGAAAATTTCGGGTAAAAATAGATTTGTTTCAGTGGTCTCCTTATATTTCGCTTGAATTACCGCTAACATCATTATAAACCACTACTGTGTGCTGTAAGTAGGGTAAGTGCTTCCCTTCGTATTGATGTACGAGTCAACTCTATTGTGATTGTGTTCCCGAACACAATATTACAGGAAGAAGAGTAGGCGGGTTGGGTAAGGTGCCAAGTATGTGGATGAGGATTGAATTTTCTGGCTTTGGGAATTGGGAATTAAGTGCTATAATCCCATTAAAAGACAAGACCAGTGCCTATTTGTACTTATCACTTGGTCTTCCTGAGAAAGGCCGAGTGAAGACTCCAATCGAGCTCGTCAAAGAACGAAGACAGCAGGTCATTATGGCTTCCAAGGATTTTCAACAATTATAGGTTATGTAAGGTTAGCCAACAGTACTTGAAATTTGATTCAAAGCTAGTCGAACTGTATATTGGATCTAATGCATTTGTATCTCACTTCAAAACTGATAATGAAATTACCAAATTCCCTCTAACATGTTAGAGGTAGGTACTTTTTCATTGCACTTTGTTTATTTCCGGGGAGATTATTCTGTTAAGTAAGGTTACATTGATAACTTAATTATTTTATTTCACAATTCCTCAAATATTGACTCAGGAGGTTAAGAATGGTGCAGACTCTTTCCTGATCATGTCCTCTGTGGAGAAACTAATTCATATACCAGTCTGCAAAGTATGGCAGCAGGCCAGATGAGTCGCACCAGCCATCTAAAATTCTCGCATCACCAGTCTCCAAAAATTTACACCAATCTGCCACATATCAGGGAGAAAAATGTACCCATTCCTACCCGAAAGTTGCAATGTTACCTTTATTATTAGTTAGTTAATTAAGGACTTTTTATAAGGCCCTCTTTTGTGTCTTAATAACCATTCAGCCATTATTTGTTGGTTTAAGTGTCGCCTTCCTCACACCAGTCTCACAAATTTGCACAAGATTGATAAAATTTACACCACTTGCTCCTGGCTCCAAGGGCATTCACACCAACAAGATCTCATAAAAAATGCCATCCTTTGCACACTGGTTCAGATAGATTGATATATTAAGTCTCACTCCTATGTCTTTATAACCATTTTGACATTATTTGTTTGGTTTCCAGTGTCACCTTCCTCACCTAAGTCTCACAAATTCACACCAGGTTGATAACATTCACACCACATGCTCCTGTCTCCAAGGGCACTCGCACCTACGAGATCTCGTTGAAAATGCCATACTTTGCACACTGGCAGGTGGGTGTGAATTTTAGGTGGCTGACAATGTGGCTGAGAGTTTTAGATGGCTGATGCAACTTCTCTGGCTTGCTGTCAGACTTTGCAGACTGGTGCACTTTACTATAGGGGAAAGTGTGCATTGCACCCCCTAACTAATTGGGCCCCCCTTATAACAAAGAAAGATAGTAGTGGAAGTTTGTTTTGGGCAGATTATGTTTTGGGCAGATTAATTCAGTTCCCCTACTCGCTCTGCCAGTCGTGTTTTTATGATCTCTTGCTGGTGCTTGTGTCCCTTCTAAGCCTGGTGTGAGTGGTGCAATTTTTAAAACATGTAAGATAGTATCTGGTACCAACAACATTCTGGTATGCGAGAGACAAGGATAAGCACAATTTAATGTAAAATTGTGTAATTTCGCCTGACTTGCAGTTCTCTCATCATAACTTTGGTGTTTAACAATGGATAACCTTGGACCATTGTAAGCAAGAAGCTGAGCTTCAACAATCACTGACAGGAAAGTGTGTAAATGCTGGCCTCTGCCATTTTTTTTGGTTAAAAGGTGGTCAAAGTCGTACTAGTGTTATTTAAATTTGTGCTAAGTAATTCGACTCTCATTTATTCATTCCACAGACAAGACTCGAGACCAATATGAACATCTTTAGGCTACACAAGGTATTTTAGAAAATGTTTCGGCACTAAGGTCACTTAAATTATAGCCCTCCTTTATATGCAATGTACATGGTAGACTCTCTCCTGCAAGAATGGTTTTGACAAGAACATCAGGTCAAAACATTTCTATTGAATAACATAAATTTTTGGTAGTTGACTAAATTTGCTCCAATGGAACAAAGCTGCACATATTTACAGTTCCAAATTTACAGAGGAGATTGGGTGGGTAACAAAGAGAAATGCTTATTTGTTCTGCCCTAAAAATGCTTCCTTTCTGGTAAGGGTCAGTGCATTTTGTCCCTTGTTTGGTGCAAAATTCTCACCACTACCACCATTCCTGGGGAACCCTTGCAACAATGAGATCTTGTTAAATATGCCACACTCCATGACATGCCATACTTCAGATGGTAATCCTGACAAAAGTCACACCAGCTACCTAGAATAATTGTGATGCCAAGTACCCAAAATTGTCTGCACATGTGGAAGAAAAATAGTGCTGCTTGGAGTGGGTTTTATTGGTATTTGCATACATTTTTGGTTATATTTTTTCTCCAGGGCCATCCACTGTAAAGGCCATGGTTGATGTATAGTGACTTACTGCAGGATGGAATGTTTTTGTTCCTCTTTCATATGGTGTATGTAGAACAGCAAGCTGATCATAACCTTAGAATTGGTCCTATCCAATGTCCTATTTAGCCCCAGCCTCCGTGAGATTGTGATTGTTTTAAACTCCACATACGCTCCTCTCTTTTCTTCCTCTCTACATACATCTCCTCTCTTTTCTTTTACTCTTCCTCACTGGCAACCGGTCTTGTGATCACTCTTGCATTGTAAGGAACCTTTATATGAAATGAATGAGTATGGAGGGAAAACGTCCTTTATATCCCCAAATCATTGATTCTGTCAAATTAAATGTCAAGTGAGGTTTCTTTGTGGCATGCCATATTGCGTTCAGTTCAAAACTCACTAGAGCCTTATATTCCAGGTTTCCTGCCAGACCTGCCATAAGGAAGAAGTGGATGGCTGCGTCTAAAACAACAAAGGTGCTTGCCACCTACGGCATATGTCGCCAACACTTCAAAACTGAGTGAACCTAACCTCACCGTTTGAAGTCAACTGCAGTCCCATCAATCATGGTCAGTATGAAATGTATTCCCCTGAACTTACAAGTTTTTGTAAAATAATTCGTTTTGATTGTTGAATATTCGTTTGTGCAGTACTTCCTGTGCTGCTTCCGTGGGTATCCTACAATCTCATCTATCCAGTGTGGAGGATGTTGTGATGCATGTTTGGTGTTTGTTGTGTACATCTGCTGGATGTTATCCTCTTTTGGCAACCCCTCTTGATGCAGTCATGCAGTCTGTTTTGGTAGCACGCTCCATCACATCTAATTACATTATTTACATATGGAATCGGGTGCAATTAGACCCCAATTCAGGTTTGTGTGTCGTGCTTCACTTTGTCATGTCTCATCCTTGTATCGTGCACATTTTTCATAACCCCACCAGTGTGGCTCCTGTGTCAACTGGAAGTGAAAAGAATGCATTGCATTCATGCATTCTTACTACTCTGCCATTTACCGTATGATCTGCAGCTAGCTCCCGCTGAGCCAGCTGGAGAGGCAGGCACTCCATGCTGCCGGTGCCGGTGTCATGCCGTGGAGCCTGCTGGATCGACTGCCGACCCCCCCTGTACACCGGCTCTCAGCCTGTCGAGGGCACCAGCTGCCGGTCGCTTCAGGGCTCGGGCTGACAGTCCTTCCTGGACACCGGTTACCGGCCCGTCCAGGACTCCGACGAAGTCATTTGCTGGGTATGTATCCCAGCAAATATTCTTATTTACGAAAAATCCTCTCGAGTGCACTATAAGCCTGGTCTGTTGATTTGCATATATTCCTATAGCACCATTTACTTCTCGTGCTACACTGAAAATGATTTCAGTGCTGCTGTTAACCATTTGACTTGACATGGTCACGCATTTGTCATTCCACTTGCAATGATGAGAGGGCTCCAATAACGCATAGTTTTGCTTCATTTGCTCTAGTTTTACAAATTAAGAACTAAAAATGAAATCTGATGCCCGTTTTATCACTATGTTGCTTTCTTTGATCTCGGCTGCCCTACCTTTCTACCTGACTTGAAAATGTTTGGTATTGTTATTCTCCGCCGCATCAAGCCCGCATATCCTACATTGGGGTCTCCCATGGTGCTTCGCCCTCAATTTAATGGGGACATCATCGGAAGAGTTTTTGTTATTAGCATCTGTCATGCACCTTAAATCTAATACACCATCTGTCATGCATATTTTTCGTTTCGTTTACTGCGCAGTTATTGACATGAGTCTCAAAACATGCTTAAGTAGACCCAAATGACCTCACAGAGGTCGCAGGTCAAAACAAGCTTTATATACAGAAAAAGAAACATTTTTCGGCAAATTTGCGCTTTCCCCACGCGTTTCCAATGGAGAGGTCATGACTCGTACCTGAACTTAGGTCAACAATATAAAAAATACCGAAACATAGTTTGTAGCCCCCGGTGCGCCCATTATATGAAAAAGGTTGCAAATTGATAAATTAACGCTACTCCGAGTTCCGAGTTATGTAATCCCAAACAATTTTTTAAGTGAGGTTACTTGACCTGGCATGGTGACCTGCCCCGACATGACCCGATTTCATTTTTTTGTTTTAGGGAAAGTTGCCGACTTGATTAATTATAAGCTGTACCAAGTACGGTGGCGCTTGGCGCCGCCGTTTTTACACGACGACGAAAAATATGTAGAGGGTTAGTCAGCACCCTTCCGCCCCACTGGGGGAGGGTTAAAAAGTGAAAATTCGTTGCTGAAACGCCAGAAAATGACGGCTTTTTTGTACGATTGCCCTTATATTTGTGTTTATAAGGCCGGGGTGGCCCAGTGGCTTCGTTGCCAGTCTACGGATCGGATAGCATGGATTAACGTGGGTTCAATCCCCACGGCGGAAAACCGCCTTCTGTGTCCGATCTAACCCGGTGGAGAGGATCCTTAAACACCCATGCCAATACTCCCTGTAATTGGGCAAGTGTGCCTGTTGGGAGTGGCCCTAATAAAAAATAAAATAAATAAAACGAGTAGTATTGTAACGCGCACCCTAATGCACATATAGTAGCGGTAAACTAAACCGATGAAGGAATCACTTGGAACCAATCATCAGATTTTATTCTAGTGTTTGACGCGTAATTATGGTTTACCAAGAAACAATTGCCTTTCAGAGAGGAGCCGGCCGGAGGTCAAGTACTCGTATGACGTCTGGCATGCAGGCAAAAACCTTGCCCCCCCCGTCTGCGGCAACGTGCTTCTCAAAGCTCTGCCTGCAAACCTCTCCTACGGTGGATCACCCCGGTCAAGAACCACTTCTGGTGGTGTGCGCAGCACTCAGAGGGATCCGTCGAGAAGTTCCACGTAAGAACCGGCATCTCTAACCAGTATGCTTACTTTCAATATATTGCAACAAAGATAAATGTTACCTGTGTGAAGTACTGTTCAAGTTAGTCGGACGATGGAGCTTAGAAACTATACTTTGACTGAATGGGACGTCTCATCTATTATACCTGGCCACATTTTCACATGCGAACTAATATGTTGTGGACCAAGGAGGAAATATATGTAAAGTAAGTCCACCCTTTGCCTTTTGAAAGTCTTACCACGAGAAGGACCAATTTTTGGCATACTTTTGTTTTCGAAACCGATGTATGAAACTAGGCAACCTATGGAAATCCGGGGGGGCAAAAAAGGTATGTGCCCCCCCAACGGAAAAGCTCGAGACGAAACGTTTTACCCCCGCCCCCAAAGCGGTTGACCTCCCTTATGCCCAGACTCCTTTTTTACCCTGTAGGCAAAATTTTGGGGCTTCAACTTTCACAAACAGAACCAATTGAGTTCAGAGTAAATATTGGGTTTGGATAGGAAAAAAAGTATCTTGAGCCATTATTTTTCACCCCGTGACCTTTATTTTGCTTTTCGCCTGAAATATCCCAAATGTTACCGTCAAGGCATATTAAAGGGAATGTGGCACCTTCTCAACGTGATTTGAACTGAGATAGCCAAGTTGTAAAGCAGGTCGGAAAACCCGGTACTCCATATGTCATTTGTGTTGGAACTCGATATTTCCGTGAACGATGAACCCAGAGGCCATGTGGGCGTTGCATGGCCTCTGCCATGCAACGCCCACCAGCACGTAACAAAATTAAGTAACTTCACATTGTACTGTTGTGGCTAGAACGATGATTCTGGACTCCGCATTATCCTGCAGGAAATAAAATGAGCATTCTGGACTATTCTGGACTTAACATTACACTGTCAGGACTACAACCAGCATTCTGGACTTGCATCCTGCCAACTGCATAGCCCCGCTCAAGGTTAAAGCTGTGTATGTGATGGTATGTTCTCCTTTGCGGCAGGACCGTGCGCGTGTACTGCAGGGTGAGCGACGCGTTCATACTACTGCACCCTCTAAAGGTTGCCAAGAAGCACGCTCACATCCGCCCACTGCCGGACGCTTTCTTGCAGCGACGAGCCGCAAACGTTGTGGTCGAGCCTCCGAGCCAGGAGACCGAGGGGCGGCATCCCTTCAGCCTGGTGCACCGAGCACCTGGAGCAGAGGAAACCAAGGCTGCTCTAGAGTCAGTCAGAACGGAAAGGAGCCGGTTTGGACATTAATCTGGCGGTGTTGTGTCTGTTGGCGTCCTGCGCCTGCTTAGTCTCGGACGCAGGCCCGGTGCCGTGGCTCGAGCCCGGTGCCGTGGCGCAGGGCTACCCCTGGACCCGTTGCACTCTCAGTCCGGGGTGAGGCGGTGGATGGTTACAGATTTAAATAGTGTAA
The DNA here is from genome assembly GCA_034440635.1 of Lepas anatifera. Taxonomy (NCBI): domain Eukaryota; kingdom Metazoa; phylum Arthropoda; class Thecostraca; family Lepadidae; genus Lepas; species Lepas anatifera. Next base: position 101,753 of record JAOTON010001797.1, read on the forward strand.
AACGATTCAGATGCATGTACTTGTCGCGAGTTGCATCGTGCTTATCCTGCTGATTTGTACTGGCTCTGATGCCCATTGGAAATGTCTTCTCACACTCTCTTTGTACTCGCAGGTGATGTGTTGGACTTTGCAGTTGTGTGAGGGTCACGGGTGTGGATTTTTCGGTTCTCATTTACATGTCACTCTCTTTGTACTCGCAGGTGTTGTTTTCTACTTTGCAGCTGTGTGAGGGTCGCGGGTGTGAGTGATTTTTCGGTTCTCATTTACGTGTCACTCTCTTTGTACTCGCAGGTGTTATGTTCTACTTTGCAGTTGTGTGAGGGTCGCGGGTGTGTGTGATTTGGCGGTTCTCATTTACGCGTTATTTTGATACACACGTTTTTATGGATGGGACAGTTTTTACCTTTACAGGATGTCGTCGGCCAGCTCCTTGTAGCCGATGTACACCCCGTTCGGGTCCGGCCATTTGCTGCGTATGGCAGCCACCACGCATGTCGGCACCGATTTGCGCGTCCCGCGACCAAGCCTGCCCCACCTGGATCAGAGTGAAACACCATGTGCTGTGATTGAGGTGTCTACTTCAAGATTACCGTGTGTTAGGACAGTGATTGGGTTTATTGGAGATAATTGCACTAGGAGGGACTTTTAAGACTAACATGGCCACCGTTGATTCCATGGCTCACAGGGCCTCACCTCCACAATATGCGCTGGCGGTAGGCCTGGCAGCGCCTGGACCGGTTCAGCGCCCCGGGCTCCCCCGTGCCCTCCTGGAGGCGCAGTGGCATACAAAGCGTCTCGGCGTGGTAGAGCATGGCGCAGGTCACTGCTGCCTCGGTGAGCACGGGGAGGCGAAGTTGCTGAAAAGTTAAAACGCATAATTTTGTTTTGGGTCAACATTTCTACCTTGCATGTCCCGACCGATTCTTGAAGATGAGTTACTTCTAAGAGGTATTCATCAGTCCTGTTCAGTTCAGTAGTCCTGGCCATAGGCGGATCCAGGGGGGGCACGTGCCCCCCGATCGACCCTCGGCGCCCCCCTGAAAGGTCGATGGCGCCCCCCTGAAATGTCGCTTTCCAACCCCCCCAGGATACGAAAGTCGGCGCCCACCGATAGGATTTGGCGCCCACCTGATAGGTTTTGCCGGTCATAAGTGGCGCCCCCTTGGTCCGGGTGGCGCCCCCGGATGGTGCCCCCTCCGATCGGCAATCCTGGATCCGCCTATGGTCCTGGCCGGCTCAGGGGTCGAGGACTGCCAATTAGTTGAGGGCGACATTGGTAGAACGGGCACATTATCTTTAGTTAACGCGCGCAGTGGAGAGGGGCCTGGCGTCAACCCGCAGTGGAGGGGGGGGTTCTGGCGTCAACACACAGTGGAGAGGGGTCTGGCGTCAACACGCAGTGGAGAGGGGTCTGGCGTCAACACGCAGTGGAGAGGGGTCTGGCGTCAACACGCAGTGGAGGGAGTCCTAAAGCGCCCCTGAGATCTCGAAAACCAAGGGGAGAAGAAATTCGCCCGTTAGGCAGTGTGTGGGGCATTTACATACTATCATAAATGCAAAACAACCTTGATATTGCAAAATAACATTTTTTACATTACCTTCCGTGAAATAAATTAGTCAGGCATCCCTCAGCCTTTAGCTGTGCAAAACAATTACCGGGTCGTGGCAGACGCAGGGATCCTGCCGACAGCATTCTTGCTCCAATGCTGTCGGTATTGGCTGGCATCTGTAACGCAGAGTTGTTGCTAGTTGTTGTTGCAGAGTAGAGTGTGCATACCAGCACTGTACCGAGGGTAGATACAAATTGAAATGAAATGAAAGAATTACGATAGATCTGCGGCACTAAATCCGGTGCCCACTCCGTATTTTAGTAACCGATTAGTGAATGCCAGCCAGTGTCCCGTATCTTTTATTTGAGAGGTCTATGAAATTTTCCTCCAGTCAATAAATATACCTATCCGTTGGAGTCCTAGTAACAATGTCCGATGTGAAAGCACACATGTATGATCCCATATCCATATTTAACATACCAAACACTCACAAAGGAGAACAGTGTTCGATAAGAAAAAGGAGGTTAAAAGACAACCTAGGACCTATGAACCTATACAAGTATATTACATCATCATCCTATAACACCTAGGTCCCGCATCCGTGACCGCCCTATAGCGATCCCTAAAATAACGCTAAAGCGGCCACGGACGCGGGAACAGCACATTCAAAACAAGGTAAAAAAATTCAAAGCACCACGAGAAGTAAAACCATACAAGTCACAGGTGTGTGGCAAAAAAAGGAGCATGACACCCTCCAGAGCTAACCGCGCAAAACTCGGCCGCACGACCGCGCAAACCTCGGCCGCTCAACCTCGCACACATCTGCTTTTCCATTGCTGATGCTTGTAATATTATGTATATTCAAGCACTGATGTTCTGCAGTGAAGATGGGTCTAAACGTAATTGCGTCACACAGCTGCCTGCGCGAGTTAATTAACGCAAGCAGGCCAGCCTGTGAAAGCTATTACTGAATAGACAAATCATGATGTTCCGGAAGCAAAACATTGGCTTTGCTAATGCTGATGCGTATCTTGCTGAAGTCTGCTGCTGAGCCTGTAGCTATTCAAATTACTCTTCTTGTGCTGAAGTTACAGTTAAGCACACCTTCTGACCGGCTCAGCTGGATAGCTGATACATAACCATCAGTTACAGTGGTGGAGCCAGTGTTTAGTCTACCAAAAACAAATAATTTTAAAAAATGGGCATACCTTCCACAGAGGCACCATATGTACCAGGTTGGCTGCTGGCTGAGGGTGGAAGCTGCTGGGAAATGCCCGCTTCCATCTCCCACATCAGGGAGGGGTACTTCAGCAGCAGGGCTTCCACAGTTCGGCGGAGACTCTGGTCATCGAGCATCCCCAGTACTCTCGGTGTGAAAAAATGCAACACTATAAAGCAACACAGCAAATAAGTTTGTAAGCACACCAAGCTGTCTGATCGACATCCTCCTTCTGTGGCTGGTCATGAATCAGATTGTAAGCGAGTCAAGTGAGACATGGAGTTAAGTGCAAGATCTTCAAATCTTGTTTGATATTGTTGGAAAAGCTAGAAGTCACATTGATTTCAAGTCACAAAACCCAGCAAAGTCGAAATGGTAAGACATAACAAAACATACAACAAACACACATAAACCTCATGTGAAATTTTTTACCGCTTCATCTTGTTTTACCTCATATGCTCGTTTTTTTAACCCATGTGTGTTGCGTGCTTTTCTGAATATATGTATGGATGTAAATGCGAGACTGGTGAGAGGGAGGTGACACTGACAACCAAACGAATAATGTATAAATGGTTATAAAGACACAGGAGGGGGACTTATCAAACTAACTTATAACGGAGGCAGTATTGCATTGTGTGGGTAGGGATGAGTGCATTTATCTCACTAGTATTTTGCAGATTGTTGTGAATTTTAGGTGGCTGGCATTGCAAATTTGTGAGAAAATTTTAGATGGCTGGTGCAACTCATCTGGCCTGCTGCCATGCTTTTCAGACTTGGTTAAAATGGGCATACACTGCACCCTTTTGAACACTGAAATGGGAAGACGTGGAAATGACATGGAATCCAATGTTTTTTCATAAGGTACAAATAAAACACCCCACCAGCCATCTCAGCCAAAATCACATCAAACATGTGCTACATTTCCTTGAAGTCTACATAAAGATTTGATAAAAAATATATGAACAGGGTGCAATGAGAACCAGATATGGAAGAATAAAACAATATCATTTGTGTCTCCATTGCTATGTGCCAAAATATATGTCGTGTTTACCTTTACCTTGCTCGATGGAAATCTTTGTTAAACAATTTGTGGAACCATCACCAATAAATAAATCTAATAATCATCAGAGAGCATTTGGCAGCAAGGAGACCAGAAAAGGGAAGACAAAATAACAGAAAATTCACCTACCTCCACCTGCAGCCTGCTGTCAGCTTCTGCTATTGCTATTATTATTGCATCTGTAACATATGTGGGCCCTCAACTTGGAATTATCCTTGTTACGATCTTTCTGTGATTATATTTGTTCTTTGATGTGTATTTAACGTAAATTCAGTGTTCATTGTTTTGTATTTGCTCGCTTCTGTTTATTATTTCTTTCCCCTTTAAAGGTTGTGGTGGTGCCATACCCGGGGAGAGCCCTGTCACTGTGGTTGGGTGCCCTGTTTGTGCTGGCTATGTGTCTGTGTGTTTTATGAGAAACAATAAAAATGTCTCTCTCTCTCTCATAGCAAATAAATATTTACCCTCTGAAATCTACTATCCTTTACCTCTGCACTGCAAGGAAAATCTTTACAATCCCTGCACGAACTCCTGCCAAATCTGGTTGGATGTGGATTGACGAGAGTCAGATTTTCACTATTTCCATTGCCAACAAATTATCAGTACTGCAAATGCATCTGGATAAATCATGTGATCCTGATTGGAATTGTCCATGGAAACTTATCAGCCAGTCCTTTACTTTGCCCCCAGCCTCATTGTCAAATTGAGAAGATCATGACCTCACCATTTTTTTCTTTTGTTCTGCTCCTTTGTTAACTTGGAAACTTTAAGTGCATAAGAAATAAGCAATTTTTAAGCATGCTACGAATTATATACACACAACACAGTAATATCAGTTAGCATCAACGGAAATCAATGCCCTACAAATAATATTTTTGTCATATTTGCCTCAATATTTACTTTGATAATACTACGGACATTTCGAAATAGGTACACAAAACAACAGAGACAAAAGCTGTGTTATTCTGCCGTGCAGAAAGCATACTAGTATGCCGCACACATGCGCAGTACCATATCTTGTGGCTCATGATACCATATTGCGCATGCGTGCAGCACAATATTTTGCGTTCTGCCGGCAGTACAACACGGCTAAAAATGCGTCGAACGAATGTCACATATGCGCAGTAATCGGTTGACCTTCAATTCCATTTCACAGCGAGTCTACGATCGAGCTAAATCAAGGTTTGTGATTTTACTGATTATTAAAATTAGTATTTTGATGACGTCTTTAATTAGTAGAAAAGAAGATATATTTCTGTTTCTAGCATATCAAAGTGAAGAAAAAATGTGGTTTCCTGATTTTTAGACCAATTTTGTTGATTTAATATGCTGTCTGGAACTTCGACAAACTGGTCCATTCCCTTTAATGCGGCAAAATTATGGAACAGGGCCAGGTGGTAAGATAAGCTCCAAGAATGCTCAAACGGTAGATAGATGCAGGTAAGAGCATGTTCTCCATTATCTTGTAATCCCTGTAGCATTGTATTTAACTCTTGGCCTCTGGGGGAGGATAAAGCTGCCCCAAACCTTGTTTAGCATTAGTAGGAGTCAATATATTCTCGCGAAAAATATTTCAGATCTGGAACAATGTAGTTTTAGTCAAACAAAGTGGAGATCATTGGTTACATTCACGCAAAATTCCAAAGAATTACGTGTCTTGATTAACCCGGCTGTGATGTTGCAAGGTGGTGTTTTAAATACAGCTTTAATATGGCAAAATCATGAAGCAGGGCTATGGAGTATGAGCATGAGCTTCAACAGTGAGCAGAAAGTTACCAAATCAAGCTAGTAGGCTGATCTTTATCATAATTTCAACTTTGTAACGTTTGGTTTATCCCCTGGGATCTGGGGTGAAGATACGGTCTCCCGACCTTATTCAACATTTGAAGAAGCGGTTAATGTTGTGGCCTTGCTTGCCAAAATTCTATCAGCTCTAGAACAATGCAATTTTACTCAAACTAAGAGCATAATATTGGCTACCTTCATGCAAAATTGCAAAGCTCTCTGAGTATTTGTTACCCCGGAACAGTGATCCATGTTGCAGGGTTTATACAATTAAAACACGGTTGAAGCAGCCAGACAGCATTAGATTAGAGGCATTGATATTTGATTCAAGAAAGCTATAATGGATATCAGATGAATGTAAGAGGTTTTCCTCAAATAATCTATGCATATCTGTAAAATTTTATTTAACCATTGGTCTCGGGTGGGGAGGAGATATGCTACCCCGAGTCTCAATTAACATTGGGAAACGCAGGGCAAATTCTCGTTATGCTCATCGAAAGCCCATCAGATCTATACCAATGCAATTTTACTACAGTTGCGTGCAGTGCTTTGGATATGGGCGCTCGAAATTTCGACATCGTACTAGCATTTAATAACCATGCTATGAATTAACGTGTTTCATACAGTTTTATTGCGATACAATAATTAAACACGGTTATGGTTATTGAAATATGCTTCAAGAATGATCAAGGAGTAGAGAGATAAAACTAAAAGGCTGCTCTTTATTATATATTCAACCCTGTAGAATTGTTTTAACCCCTGGCATTGGCACCGAAAGCCGGGGGACGGGGGACGTCTCCCCCTGTTGGCCAACCAGTGGGGGACGTCCCCCGTCAAGTTTTTGGGTCCATCATTATTAATACTGTCAGGTGCCGAATATGCTCAAAATTTGCCTCCCCCGGCTCAGCATCAGTCCCGGTCTGCCCTCCCCCTTGCAAAATACCGTGGCCTGTCTCCTGGCCTGTGGGTTAATCAATGTCATCCCCACCTTATCTAACATTACGAAACTGAGTGCAATTTGTGGTCATGCTCCTCAAAACCTATGGGCTCTTGACCAGGGTGTGTTAACTCAAACCGGGTGCAAAACTTTAGCTATGTCCGCAGCAATATTTCAAGCCTTTACACGTCTTTACTCACCCATTAACTATGTTGCAGGTTGGAGTGTGTAATTCAGTTTTAACACTCGCATTGACGGGGGGCGGGTACCCGCCCCCTCGGGTTTTTCGGGGATAGCAGAAAAACGGCGGTGCGTAGCGCCGCCGTACTTGGCATACCTTTTCCCTCATCATTTTTACAACTTCTGTGAAAATTTTAAGGTTAGGTCATCTCAGGTCAGGTCACCACTACAGGTCAAGTGACCCGACCTCAAAAAAGTTTAAGATAGCATAAGTCGGAGCAGGGTGAACTTATCCGATTGAAACTCATATCACATAATGACCCTACCGAGTTCTCTAAAATATGTTCCGATATTTTTGATATCGATGACCTAAGGTCAGGTACGAGGCATGACCTCTCCATTGGAACCACATGGGAAAATGGTTTTTTACGGAATAACTCAGTAACGGATGATCATAGAGCATTTATTTTAGCTGCATTAGACTCACCTGGGCTTTGCGGTTCTAATGATATGCATTTTATATAATTTGACCCTGACCTGACCTCAGGTCAGGTCAAATCCTTGATTTGACCTAGCAAGGTCAAATTATATATCATTCGATTCGGCTTGATGAGAGGATTCACAAAGTTTAAGTCGTGTTGCTCTATCTTTACTTGTTCAGATGGAATGGCCGAAAAACTGAACTTGCATGTTATCCCTATGACGGCATGTTTTGACCTCTCGTGACCTTAAATGTGACCTGACAAAAAAATGGTTCAAATGTTTCCGATAAAGAAGTGGATGGGCAGCCAAACGCCGTTAACCGTTTTTCGCTACCTACCGTGGTTCTCGAGATATTAGGGGGGACGGGTACCCGCCCCCCGTCAAAGCGAACGTGGCTCAGACCCTCGTCAATGCGCGTGTTAATACGGCAACATCTTGAAACAGGGATGGGGTACAACAATAAGCTTAACAACTATTCAAACGGTAGACAGAAGCCGGAGGCTGTTCTGTATTATCGAATCATATCTTATAGCGTTTTGTTGCGCCCCTAGCTTCTGGGAGAAGAAGGAGGGGCGGAGTGAGAAGCACCGCCACCTTATTTAATATTACGAGACTTAGTGCAACGTGTGGCCACGGTAGCGATAAATATATCAGTTTCAGACCAATGTAGTTTGGCTCAAAGTCTAAACAAGTGCAGAGTTTTGGCTACGTCCACTGAAAACTTGAAACATTTACGAGTCTCTATTAACCCAGAAAGAGTGGCGGATTCGGGACAACATTTCAGGGCGGGGGAGGGTGGGCTAGAGGGCTCGAGCCCCTCCTCCACCACTCAGAACAGCCTCCGCCTATGCATTAACTATAAGCACTTTAAAATTTCGGGGGTTTGAGCTCCCCTAGCCCCCCCTCCCTTGTATCTGCCAATCCCAGGAAACGGTGGTCCAAATTAGCGTGGTGAATGAGATTTTAACCTTCGCCCGGGTGGAGGTCTTTTTAGACCCCCCTCGGGTTTTTACGAAGTGACCAAAAAACGGCGGGGCGTACCGCCGCCAAACTTGGTCTAGCTGTTCCTTCATCATTTTTACATCTTCCCTAAAAATTTTAGCTCAAGGTCATATCAGGTCAAGTCACCAGGCCAGGTGAAGTGACCTCACCTTAAAAATACTTAGGACTGCATACTTAAAAGGCGGGTTAATTGAACAAGTTTAAACTTATACCATATATTGGGCCCATCAGGAGCTACAACATATGTTCCGGGATTTTTGATATTCGTGACGTAAGGTCATGTGCAGAGCATGAGGGGGGGTTTAACGACGCACCAACTGCCAGGGTCATACGGCTGTGCAGAGCATGACCTCCCCATTGTAAATACATGGGGAAAATCACGAAATGAGATTTTCTCAGTAAGCATCAATGGAATCAACTTCAAACATCGGCTACGGCTTGCTCTTACCTCACTTCTGAAGTTGATGCTAAAAGATTTGGCTTGTGACCTTTGAAAAGTCACCTTAGGTTAAATAAGCAATTTTTAGTGTTTTACTCTATAAATTTTGAATTAACAAAGATAGAACTTTTATTTTATCACCAAAGTGTTTGTATAGTCACTGCAAGTCAAATTATATACATCATGACTATACCAGGACAAGTTGGGTCATATCGTTGACCTAGGTGAGGTCAAATTTCCAAATTTGCCCTGGCGTAGCAATATTATATATCATTCGAATTGTATTGACGACACGATTGCAATGGTGCATCAACTATGGCTGTATCTCGCTTGGTTTGGAATTTATTAGCGAAAAAGGAAACACCCTTATGTATGGGTGGCTACGGACATTCTGAAGAACATTCCCAATATTCAGTGACCTGTAGCTCCCTAGGCTTTGACCTGACGCAAAAATGAACTACAGTTTAATGAAAGAGGAACTCAAGAGCTTTAGAATGGTGTTAGAAAAATGTTTCTAGCTATCATAGTTTCTGAGATATATGGGATTTTCTTAGTAGACCTCATATGAGCTATTTTGACCTATTTTGACCTCTGGTGACCTTGATATTGACCTGACAAGAAAAATGACTGAAGTATTTTCGATATCATTTTCGAAGCGCTTTCGATTGCCGTTTTGCATTTTTTCTAGCTCTCTTAGTTCTATCAATAGTTCAGCGCAGCTCACCCGAGGCTTGGATGCTAGCACTTGACAGCGGCTTCAGCTACAAGCAACGCACGGTAGCAATTGCACCATTACCCTGATTGCGCCGGCAGGCCTGTCAATACCTTCCCCTCCACACACTCCCTCCGTCTCGTCCCCCACCGGTCGCCCGGCACGCTGGCTGCACGCCTGCACAGCCGCCGCCCTGGTGGCGGCGTGGGAAAGCTCATTTAAGACTCTCGGCGTGTCAATTGTCTCAAATGCAGTATCAAATGGTGGCAATTGGCCCATTGTTAGTGCACGCGTTTGAAACATTTGAGACTGAATTGATACTGCCTCCCATACCTTCAGCATGGATTTGAGACAATTTGAGACCCCGAATTGAGAGAAGCATGTGCCAAATGCAGCGCGTTACCAAGAGAAGCAGGGGAATTGACAGGTAAAGAAAAGAACCTGTTAGCAAGAGTCTGGAAGAGTTTATTGCCATGATAGAAAGTTTGTAGATTCGTCCAGGGTAGTAAAGGACGGGTACTCCAAAGTTGTGAGGCATTATGGGTAATATTTCCCCTGATCACAGTAGACCCAGGTGCATTCTGGGTAATATTTCCCCTGATAACGGTGGACCAAGATGTATTGTGGGTAATATTTCCCCCACGATCCGTTTTTCCACCGTTGTGTGTAGGGGATCTTCAGGCTGTTTCTGGGAGGTAAACAATTTGTTTCGAAAACCATTTTCTACGAAATCAATTGGATCAATGCCATAAATAGTACCAACCATAATGTGCCAGTAGTGCTGTCGGCTGTAATTGAACACATTTGTATTTCTGCGGCGAAGTCACTTCAGTTTGTGTAGTGTGTTTATTTGTTTGCTTATAAGGTAAGAGCATGGATAAGAGACACCTGGATCGGAGACTCGCCGCCTCCGACCGACAGCGCCGATCACTCCGTAATGCGCATGCGCGAAACGACGTACAGGGCGCATCACTTCCGAATGCATTAGTTCGAATGAGACGTGCGGGGAGTTTGTGTTGAAATCAATTGCGTAACCAAGGAGGTGGGTCCTAGGGGTCTGCGGACCCCATTGGGCCGATCAGGGGGCCCCAGAGTCAGACTCTGGAGGTCTCCGAGATGCATTCTCAGGGGCCCCGAATCGGCCTCAGGGCTCCCTTCCAAGAGAGTTTATCTCAGGGGGGCCTCAAGAGTTGTTCTCAGGGCCCCTCGATGGCTATCTCGGGCACCGCGAGAGTTGATCTTAGAGCCCGCGAGAGACGGTCTCAGGGTTCCCCGAAAGTCGGTTCAGGGGGCCACGAGAGTCGGTCTCAGGGGCCCATGGACCATTTCCGGACCTTTTTCGTTACATGACTACTTTTTTACCAACTTGATTATCGCGCCTATGTGCCATACGCGTCGGAAAAGGGGGCCTGGCCCCCACCACTTTTTGGCCAAAAATTTTATTATCTCAGTCAAAATGAGAGAAAACCGGGCATTCTTATATCCAGCCGCTGCGGGAGGCAACGAAGAGCCCAAATTCGAACAGTTTTTAGTCCTGCCTTTGAAAGTTTTCTGTCAGCATCAGGTTGAAGTTTGGCTGGCCCCCACTTTTTGCCGGTGGCGACACTTATGCTATGTGCGATGTGGAACCATGAGGTAGCCCCCATCGAATACTTATCACAACCGGGTGTCTAAACTCATATTGACCACACTCCCCCGAAATGAAAGGTCCATCGGCGGACCGTTATTTTAGGTTCATGGGGCACTCATAAGGCTAATATTCGGCCCCTCCCCCGTTTAGCTCTTAGGGCCTCCCTGAGACTGGCTCTGGGAATCCCTGAGACCAACAATTGGTGGCACTCAAAAAAGCTCATTTCGGCCGCTTCACCGATTAGCTCTCAGGGAACCCAGACTGATTCCTGGGGGCCTCTTAGAAGAAAACTGAGGGGGCCCCTGATAATATCTCGGGGCTCGTGAGATAAGTTCTCGGCAGCACCTCTGAGACTATCTATCGCGACCCCAGATTTGCTCCGAGTGGGGCGAGGGGACTGATACTTACTCTCAGGGGTATCCAGATTAACTCGGGGTCCCCTGAGGCTGACTCTCGGTGGGTGGGAATGGAGGAAATGACTTCCGACAGCCCTCCGAGACTAATCCTGGGGCGCCCCCTGAGACTAAAATTCGGGGGGTGCGGAGCACTGCTGATACTGAGTCTTTGGTGCTCCTGAGACTAACTCTCGAAGGCCCAGATTAGCCTTCGGGGGGATACGGCTAACTCGGGACCCCCTGAGACGGACTCTCAAGCCACTTAGACCGAAATTAGGGAGCACCTCTGGGGATTGCTCCGATCCACAGGCTTAGCTCTCGGATGCCCGAGACTGACTCCCGGGGGTCCCCTGGGACTAACTTTTGGCTGCTCCCCGGGACTGATTCTCGGGGCCCCTTAGATAAAAATTGGGGGGGCAAAACCTGGGGCTAACTCTCAAGGGCTCCCAAGATTACCTCTCGGCCCCCGAAACCAACCGGGTATTCATGAAACTAATTATGGGTCCCAAGACTGGCTTTCAGGGCCCCTTGAAAGGAACTCCTGGCTCCTGAGAAAGACATCCTTGAGACATGGGGGCTCCTGAAACCAACACTGGGCAGCACCTATGATAATAATTATCGGATCCCCATTTTAGCGCTCGGGCACCCTGAGAGGAGGTCCCCATTGACCAAAACGGATGGACCCTGATAATAACTTGGGTCTCTCGTGATTAAATCTTGGGGGCCCCTGATACTGGCCTTTGCAGCCCCCCTGAGAATGACTCGAGGGACTCCTGAGGCCAACTCTCGAGGGGACGGTGCTCCTGAGACCAAATTTCGGGGTCCCCTGACTGACTCTCGGGGACCCTGATACCGGCCCTCGAGGGCTCCTGAGACCGGCTCTCGAGAGAGGGGCTGGGGGAGCACTACCCCCAGTGCGAAAGTTATGGGGTAGCCGCATCCGCCCCTCCCCACCCCCTGCTTCACCTATGACATCACGTCATCGTGTAATGCAGGGAAAATTTGTATTTTTGGGGGTATTCAGTTTGCCACCCTCTCCCCTTTCCCTGACCCCTGTTAAAGGCAGTGCCCTGGAAAATGAAAAGCGTGATACAGAATATGCTCATCTGTCAGCTGGAACCACGCTGTCTGCATAGATGTGGTAAATGTGGCCTCAATTTCGACGAGTCGTGGCCGTTTTCCCCATTTAACGTGCCTGCGTCCTCGACGTCCGGCGGCCGGCGCCCTGTACGTCGAAGCTTCCCACTTTTCCCGCTAGGCGGACGACCGCTGTCGCTCACATCAAAGGCGCCGACAGGGAGTCTCCGATCCAGGTATCTCTTATTCATGGTAAGAGTTTGCTTTAGTTTGTGGGTGCTTTAAGAGAAGGCAAGAGTTATATCTTGTCTCTCCTTGTTTATAGGACAAAAGAAAAAACGCGGAACCAATTTCTTGTGGTCAGTGTGCACTGGTATTTCCTATAGTCAGTGGAATCAGAATGCTAATGCAGGCGCCTTTTTACGGGCAGTATCTGGCTGTGGTTGGGTTGTAGTATAATGGAGGGTATTGCTAATATCTGCCCATTTTAATTTAAGCTTGCCACAAAACAAGCTAAAAATGAGGGTTTAAAATATTCTGATATTTAGAACAATTTAGAACGAAGCTCGAAAGGTACTTCAGACCCTCACTGTTGAAGTGAAATTGAAATTAAAGCCTGGTGAATGACTTCATGGCAGTGCTGGAAGATAAGTCTCCTGCTGTCCATCCAAGCCTCAGGAAGACATCACTTTCAGCTTTACCATGGTGAGGCCAAACAGCCTTAATGCTGCTCGCCAGTATGTTGCTTAGCTGAGGGCTGCGGAGAAGGTCAATCAGTACAAGCAGTGATCTGGCAAGGCGCACCAGACCAGTCTGGCAAGGCACAGAAGTTTGGTATTTTGGTATATTGCAATTAGTTTGGTATTTTGTCTAAAGATTCTCTGATATTCATTCAAGGTTCATTTTGCTGGCACATGCCAATTTTATTTTAGGTAATTGCTGTCTAGGGTACAAAAATTATGTTGGGTGCTGTAATTGCTGATTTGTAAGGTCATTTACCTTACCTTACCTACAATTATCAAGTTAATTTTGGAGGTGCTTGTGGTTTGTTGGTTCCATTCTCTGACAAGCTCAATTCATCCTGAGTCTTTACTTTCTCTTTCTCGTACTTTTAGGTACTTTTTTTTACTTTTTCTCTTTCTCCACTTTCTTGCATTTAAAATAATTATTTCTTGCATTTTTGTGTTGCTGACTCTTTTTAAAACTTCTAGTATGGATAATACATTTCAGGTAAATAATCATGTAGGTATAAACACATATTCACATTCTCAAACACCCCAGATCACCATGGAAACAACCTCCATCTATGCATTTTGTATAGATGCTCCAACATATTGGGGGAAAACTTAAGTCTCCTAGCCCCAACTCCTTGCATCCACCTCCATATATTGTTATCTGAGGCCTTGACTGCTGAGTTTAATGCTTGTTTAATATTCTGAAGTTAACATTGCAGTTTTTCTTTTATGAACATTGGTTTAAACTTCGGTTGGTAATTTGTTAAAAAGTGGATCAAAGTAGATTACTTTCGGTTGTACCTTTATCTTTTTCTCTCTGGCAATAAGTAGCGCAACATTCATGTTTGTATTGCCTTCCTTGAGGTATTTCCTATTGTATTGTCTGCAATTAGTTACTGGGAGTGGCAAATTTCATAGAGGAGTTCATTTGATAAATGTTGATAATTAAACAACCATCAAGTCTGCAAAGTATGGCAGCAGTCCAGACGAGTCGCACCAGCCATCTAAAATTTTCGCACCGCCAGCCACCAAAAATTCGCACCAATCTTCCCTATACGAGGGAGAAAAAACGCACCCATTCCTACCCACAAGATGCAATGCTACCTCTCTTATTAGTTAGTTAGTTGAGGGCTTTTCATAAAGTCCCCTCCTGTATCTTTATAACCATATAGCCATTATTTGTTTGGTTTTCAGTGTCACTTACTCGCACCAGTCTCACAAATTCGTACCAGGTTGGTAAAATTCGCACCACTCGCTCCTGTCTCCAAGGGCACTCGTACCAACGAGTTCTCGCCGAAAATGCCATACTTTGCACACTGGACAACCATCATATGAGATTAAAATCAGCATTCCTGTCATGAAAACTTCATGATAAACTCGGCACATTTGTCTTATTGAATTGTCCTGGATGGAAAGTAAGAATACGTGCACACGTTCAGCTTTGCCCACGCCAAATCATATTTCAGTTCTGGGGATAATCCAGACAGGACGTGGTCTCCTGGCTAATAAACGCCAATATGATTAGCTATTTGGGGTGTTTTCTATGCGTTGTTTTATAATCTAACCTCTCGATCATACAATTTGGACACCCAGGGGGAGGGGCATGAGCAGGCTCTGAGCGAACAATTTGAAAAGTCGGTAATATGGCCTCCCTCTCGAACTCGACATAGTTATTGAGTATTGCCGTTATTGTTCTGTTGTAATATTTATATGATATCCCATAGGCGGATCAAGGATTTCCAATGGGGGTACCTTCCGGGGGTGCCACTTTTGACCGGAAAAACCTATCAGGTGGGCGCAAAATCCTATCGGTGGGCGCCGATTTTCGCATCTGGGGTGGGTGGGGGTGGGAAGTGACATTTCATGGGGCGCCATCGACTTTTCAAGAGGGCACCGTGACCATTTGAGGGAGCGCCGAGGGTTGATGGGGGGCACATGCCTCCCTTTTCCCCCTGGGTCCACGTATGTGATATTACAGGAGCGCGGCCGCTTTCCGATAACCAGAAAATGCTGCTTTCGGTTATATGCGGAACTTAGTAAAACATTCGTAGGCATATAACTATTATCCTGACTCGTCCTTACATCCTTACTTGTCCTATCTGTGCTCGTCTAACACTTCCATTTCAGAAGAAAAACGAGGGCCTGCAATAATCGTGGCGAACTTGCAGATCGTATTCGGCGAAAAACTTTGGCTTCGACCTGGATTCGAACCCAAGCTTTGTGGGAGACCGGCAAACATGGCTCCAGTTTTTGGAGTATTTCTCAAAATTTTCCATGGACTCCGCTTATCGGACCCCAGAAATAGAAATTGGACAGAACGATTGTTCCGATGATACCATTTTTGTGAGGGAGCCCCTGTTGGTTCACCGGTGAGAGCCCGCCAAAACTAGGCAATTTTACATGCAAAGTCAATGACGGCGATCAATTTGTACGCCCAGTAGTAGAATTGTAGTAGAAAACTTTGGAGGGGGCTGGTTTCGTCTGGTTAGTTGAGTGTAAACCAAGGCTCTACTACTGGGCCCTAGCATAGGTGTATGCGAGGTGCAGTGATTGAGGCCAGGAGTGGCCTCCAAAATTCCGATAGCTATAGGTATAGGTATAGGAGGGGCGTTGTCCAGGACAGGAAAACTATACAGTGTATGCGTAGATAATTAATTTTGGAACTAGGTATTGCATGAAAAAATCCCTTTTCATTTTTCACCACCTGCCGATCTCGGAGGCCCCTCTGCAGAGTTGTCTAAGGGGGCCCTGATATTTCGTCTCAGTGGCCCTTAAAAGCTGGTCGTGTGGGAGAGGAGGGGCACAAGAGTTGGTCTAGGGAAGCCCCCCAAGAGTTTTAGTGGCTCCCAGAGTTCTTTACCCCAAAGGTTGGTCTCAGAGGCCCCCAAAAAGTTTTTTATTTGTGGAAATTCACCAACTCCTTAAAAAATTGGAGACTGCATCAGGGGGTTTCAGCTGGTAAAGATTTACCTGCTTAACCCAAATTTCTCACATGGGAATGGTCAAACAATGTTGTTTGGGGATGATTTAAAAATATTTACTTTGAGAAAATTAAAGGAAATATCCATCCTTCAGTTCAAACAAGGGCTCTGAGAGTTTAACACCTGAGTACAAAATTTGAAATTTTTCACTCCGCCATACATTTTGTGAGGAATTTTCCACTCACTCGCCATACATTCCGAGCTGAATTTTCCACTCGACACCCTAGCGCAAAACCTATTTTGGGTCACTGCTGTCCCTTCATCCTACTCTGTCACTGCATCTGCCTCTACCACTGTATCTGCCTCTGCTACTGCTTCTGCTCCTGAACCCACCTCTGTCTCCTGGACCCACCTCTGTCTCCTGGACCTACCTCTATCTCGTGTAACTGCATCTGTCTCCTGCGTCTGCTTCGGTTGTCTGCATCCTCATGTGCCCCTCCATTTGTATCTGCCCCTGCCTCCGCTTATGTTTGTGCATCTTCATCTGCTCCTCCATCCACCTCTGTCCCTTCATCTGCATCCACCCATACATCCGCCTCTGCCCCTTCATCTGACTGCCACTGCACTCGACTACCACTGCTTCTGCTCCTGAATCTGCCTCTTTGCCCTGCATCCGCCTCTGCCTCTATCTCCTGCATCCGTGTCTGTCTATCTCCTGCATCCGCCTCTGTCTCTATCTCCTACATCCGCCTCTGTCTCTACCTCCTGCATCCGCCTCTGTCTCTATCTCCTGCATCTGTGACTGTCTATCTCCTGCATCCGCCTCTGTCTCTATCTCCTGCATCCGGCTCTGTCTATCCCCCTGCATCCGCGACTGACGCTATCTCCTGCATCCGCCTCTGTCTCTATCTCCTGCATCTCTATCTGCTGCATCCGCCTCTGTCTCTATCTCCTGCATCCGCCTCTGTCTTTATCTCCTGGATCTGCCTCTGTCTCTTTCTCCTACATCTGCGTATGTCGCCTGCATCCGCCTTTGTCTCCTGCATCTGCATCTTTCTCCTGAATCCACCTCTATCTCCTGAATCTGCCTCTATCCCCTGAATCCGCCTCTGTCGCATGCATCTGGCTCTGTCTCTTGCACCCGCCTCAGCTGTGTGTATCCTCATATGCCCCTCCATTCGTCGTTGCCTCTGTCTATGCATCTGCCTTTGCTCCTCCATCCGCCCCTGCCCCTGCATCCGCCTCTGCCTCTTTACCCACCTCTGACCTCTCCATCCGCTCTGTCCCTGCATCCGCCCTTGTTGCTCTATCCGCCTTTTCCCCATCGTTCCGTTCTGCCCTCTGCATCCATAGCTGTCCCTGTATCCGCCTCTGCCGCCGAATTCTCACCTGTCTGTTAAAGTACCTTGTCCTGTACACCCGCCTATGCCATCTGCATTCACCTCCGTCCTCTGTATCTCTGCATCCAGCTCCCTGTTCACTGAAGATAGAACCATTAAGGGCGATACTGCCCTTGGAATATGTTGAAAGTCGGCCTAAGGGGAAGTCCGACATGCCTCATGATTGAGCCCTCCAGATAAAAAAGTACGTCTGTCTAGAACTATTTGAGGTCAGTTTTGGAAAGAAAAATGTTACAGCACCACACTGACCAAAAATCACATCTCTAAATGGTCTATAAGTATTTTTAATATTTTCTGGAAAACCACCTTCCTGCTATACCTACAGCGCTAAATGCCCTCGGGCATCCTCGGGGTGACGTAGGCAAAGGGGTTGCCAGACTAGTATATACTAAACTTGAACCCCCTGGGTGTAAACCAAGGCTCTACTGGGCCCTAGCATAGGTGTATGCGAGGTGCAGTGATTAAGGTCAGGAGTGGCCTCCAAAATTCCGATAACTATAGGTATAGGTATAGGAGGGGCGTTGTCCCAGACAGAAAAAAACTATACAGTGTATGCTTAGATAATTAATTTTGGCACTGGATGTTGCATGAAAAAAATCCCTTTTCATTTTTTACCACCTGCCGATCTCGGGGCCCCCTCTGCAGAGTTGGTCTAAGGGGGCCCCTGATATTTCGTCTCAGGGGCCCTTTAGAGCTGGTTGTGTGGGAGAGGAGAGGAGGGGCACAAGAGTTGGTCTAGGGAAGCCCCCCAAGAGTTGATCTTTATCCCACAAATGTTAGTCTTGGTGGCTCCCAGAGTTCTTTCTCCCGAAGGTTGGTCTCAGAAGCCCCCAAAAAGCTTTTTATTTGTGGAAATTCACCCAATTCCTTAAAAAAAATTTGAAGACTGCATCAGGGGGTTTCAGTTAGTAAAGATTTACCTGCTTAACCCAAATTTTTCACATGGTAATGGTCAAACAATGATGCTTGGGGACGATTAAAAAATATTTACTTTGGGAAAATTAAATGAAATATCCATCCCTCAGTTCAAACAAGGGCTCTGAGAGTTTACCACCTGAGTACTTAAATTGAAAATTTTTTACTCCGCCATACATTTTGGGGGAATTTTCCACTCACTCGCCATACATTCCGAGCTGAATTTTCCACTCGACACCCTAGCGCAAAACCTATTTTGGGTCACTGCGTTAGCACCCCCTTAAAATGTCGCTTCCCGCCCCCCCCACCATGATGCAAACACCGGATGGCGTCCCCTCCCCCCGATTGGCCATACTCGATCTGCCTATGGCTGGTGGGTCGTTTTTGATCGGATAAGCGGATCCGGGGAGAGGGGGTGTGGCAAAATATCACATGTATGTATAGGTGGTGGAGGTGGTGACCAGGGGCTTGGGCGTGCATAGGTGACGTGGCGATATTTTTTAATATTTTTGCTGTCTCCGGAAAACGCTGCCTGCGGTACACTGTACCGGCACATTTTCGTGGGTTCACGCAGACAAGGAGGAGAAAATGCAAAAACAAAACTTTACTGAGGCCCTCAAATTTTGGCGATTCCCTCCTGGTTCGCGAGTTGTGGTGGTGGGGAGGGGGGGTCCCTCCCCTCTTCGATGCCTGGACCCCCAAATCATGGGCAGATCCAGGAAGCAGAAATTAACTTCTAACCATCGACCCAGAAGTACTGTCTCCAAAGTCTCGGGCGATTCTCCTCGCTCTCCGATGAGAGGTACCACCAGAAACGAGCCGCTATCCCCCACCTAGTAGATCCCTCTACCAGTGGAGAGAATCCCGCTTGCTCATTGGTACGTGGGTACACAACGAACGATTTTCAACTCACCATTATTAGCCGAGGTCGGAAGTTAGAAAACTAGACAAATAAGCATCGGGACTGAGTGTGATGGTTTCGGGAAATCTTCAAACTTTTGCGGGCGAAACAAGTTAGAGGAAACACAACTTTTTATTTAGACTCCTTGTTCCCTATCTCAATTACTCAAATTAGACTTCAAGTGGGAAATTGTTGGATGAAAAATTGGGGGAGACAGGCCTCTTGCTCCTCCCTCCGATGTGTATGCAAACGGGTTATTGTTTAAAGAGAATTAGGGACAATATCTAGACGTCGACATACTTGCACGGAAACCCCTCATTTTGTTCCTCATATCTTGGTCCGTAAATCTGCATAAATTTTGGTGAGGTGCATCTCGTTGGTGTTACATATGCAACCATATTTTTAAGAATATGCCTTCCACTCTGGTCATCGTCAGCCCGAGAAACGCCCCTCCCCCCCAGTAAAAATTCAGTGACGACGCCCCTGGGTGCGGAACAAACGCAATCAGATCAACTCGCCCTCCTCACCAGATTTAACACATTTGAGCTTAACGCAGATTGCCCGTGAGCCGTCACTTTGTCTGTGGTAGTGTAGTTAGGAGAAACGGTCAGTCCGCGATTTATCGGAAGTTTAATTTAAAAACCACCAAATCGTCGTAGCTTTAAAATTAATATAAGTATTAGTAAAAACATATTTAAATACCAGTCAGCATCCCAATGGCTATAAGCGAATTATGCACACACTGAAAGAGCCCAGACACGCTGGAAAATAAAATTTAACTATGATTAGAATGCTTCTTTAGACTCTTTTAAAACGTATCTATACGACAATCAGTACAGTAACACAAGCGTCACAC
The DNA here is from genome assembly GCA_034440635.1 of Lepas anatifera. NCBI lineage: Eukaryota > Metazoa > Arthropoda > Thecostraca > Lepadidae > Lepas > Lepas anatifera. The sequence continues at coordinate 121,949 of JAOTON010001797.1, forward strand.
ACGTTTATTGAACACGCAACCCCTGTATCATTTATATAATTCATGCAGATCTGCATTGTTTACAAGTCACCGATACTACTAAGATCTCACCACAAATTACTTGTAGGATATTACACTGAACAACTCAGGTACACGCTTCGTTTGAATCCACCCGAGTTGGATGCCTTGCTCGTGAAAGATCGAGTAGACTAAGCTTCACATAGATATCACATTCCTGGAATTTTAGTACGCATAGACTGCAATGGATATTCCGCGCCCATTTCTAAACCATTTAAAACAATAGGTGTTGGTTCAGGCATGAGAAAAATCGGCAGCAGTTCATGTTTTGGTAAAATATCCTACAAAACTTCCCAAACTGCAATGTAAATCGTGCATTACGTCACTGGTAAGACACAAAAAAACAGCACAGACACCAAACATAAAAAACGTAACTTGATCCGAATTATAATTTCGCTGACAGGTTATCACACGACATGACCACCAGAGATAAAGTGACATTAAACTTCACACGCGCATTGACGGGGGAGGGGCGGGTACCCCCTCGGGTGTTTTAAGGGAACATAAAACGGCGGCGCGTAGCGCCGCCGTACTTGGCATACCTTTTCTCCGATCATTTTCAAAACCTTCGTCAACATTTCAGGATTAGGTCGTCTCAGGTCGGGTCACCAGTACAGGTCAAGCGACCACATCAAAAAAGGTTTAAAATAGCATAAGTCAGAACAGGATAAACTTATCCCATTGAAACCCATTCAGATAGCAAGCCCACCGAGTGCTCTAAAATATGCTCCGGCATTTTTTACATCGATGACCTAAGGTCAGGTACGAGCCATGACCTCTCCATTAGATTTACATGGGGAAATGGTTTTAACTAATAACTTAGTGATGGATGGTGATAGAGTATTTATTTTAAAAACATTAAACCTGTCTTTGCGGTTCTGATATATGCATTTTGACTTAGATTGACTTTGGCCTGACCTCAGATCAGGTCAAATCCTTGATTTGACCCAATATGACCAAGCAAGGTCATATTATAAATCATTCGATTCGGCTGGCCGCGAGGATTACAATAGGATAAATTGTTTTGCTCTAATATTTTCCATAGAGAATTGGATGGGCTACCCAACGCCGTTTACCGTTTTTGCTATCTTGCGTGATTCTCAAGATCTTGGGGGAGGGGTAACCGCCCACCGTCAAAGTGAAGGTGGCTCAGACCCCCGTCAAAGCAAAGATGGCTCACACCCCCCTCAATGCGCGTGCTAATATTGATCTAGAATACAACGGCAGAATTTCACATCCGGAATCCTCACAGAAGTCTCCTAGTGCGAGCACCCGACAAAACTCGTGCTCTCTTAGCTTCTAGGAAAGCTTGAACACTCGGCACAAAATCTGGATGCAATACCAATAGGGTTTTTAATCAAGTTCACTTCGCGCTTCTCTATGGATTCATGTTTTCCACCGTCCAAAGCCATCGTTCAAATCTCAACTGCAATGTATAGCACAAATAGCAAAATATTATAGCTGTCTTGTCTTGGGGTGTGAGGACCAAAATTAAGAAAGCACTTTGAATCATTATGAAAATATTTCTTACTATTTCCACCACTTTGCTTTACGCCCATCAGGTGTCCATGACAAAAGTTGACTTCGATGACGTCTGCTCGAGACATGGTTTGCACACGGCTTGCTGCCATTGTGTGGTCACCTTTTGAGAGCCAGAAAACCTGGGAACACAATACAAAAGTATGGGATGATGCACGTTAGCACGCCACAGAATAGGATAAATAAAAAATGGGCAGCCACATAGGCGGATCCAGGGGGAAGGGGCACATGCCCCCATCGACCCTTTGGCGCCCCCTGAAATAGTCACAGTGCCCTCCTGAAAGGCCGAGGGAGCCCCCTTGAAATGTCGCTTCTCCCTAGGATGCTAAAATCGGCGCCCACCGACAGAATTTGGCGCCCACCTGATAGGTTTTGCCGGTCAAAACTGGCGCCCCTGGCCTGGATGGCTCCCCCCGGGAAGGTGCCCCCATTGGAAATCCTGGATCCGCCTATGGGCAGCCACAATATTTTCGTTTAGAGGGGACACTTCAGCCGCGGGGAAACATTTTAGCATGTGACTGCCATTTCATATGCTGTGGCTAATCATTCATGACACACTGATTTGTAGAATGATTGGACTAGAATAGAATAGCTTAACCCCAAGGGCTCTAATCATGAGGGTTTGGATACCACAGACCGCACCATGACTTATACTCAATTTGAAGGTCATCATATCTTAAAGCATACATCACAAGAAGGAAAGTTATCAGGTACAGAGGACTGATCTTACCTGCGATCCAAATTTCTTCTGTCCTTGGGATGAGCTATTCTAGGAACTTCTGATCAGGGTACTTTAACAATGGGGGCATTCCAGGACAAAACGACCAAAAATATTTCAATTTGACACCACCATGTCTAGAAAAAATCTGAAACTTTGTCTCCGGGGTAGTTTTGGGCCAGAAACACGCCTGTGAGAATCTTAGCCCCCTCCGACCAACGGTGACCGAGTTATAGCCCGAGGCATTTTAGGGAGGTCACGTTGTAGACTCATGTTTGATGCTTCATAACTCAACAACGCATCACCTGATTAACAAGTTTTGTATATCATTGAACTCGTCTTGAATTATGGTTTATTTTGGAAAAAGAAAATGTTAAAATTTGAAAATTTTGGACTTTTAATTTGTTTGACCTTTTCCTTTTTGACCTAGCTTGACCTTTTCCCAGTTGAAATTGCCCTTTTAGACACCTCAAAAATGTTTCTTCATAAAATATCTTTCGATAGCAAAAATAAAAAAAATGCGTTCTTGCTATAAGTTCCGAATATTTAGCACCTAAGGTAGGTATGTACACGGTTTTTGACCATTGCGGTAGTACAGCCTTATGTTTAACGCCGCAAATATAGCGATTGCTTTTGTAATCGGTCGCTGGAAATCATACTCCATTGTCTTTACGAAATTTTAATCGTACAAGTATCCGAATTTATGACAATTAACACGCGCCCACCCGAGGGGGTGGGCAACCGGCCTCCTCAGGTCTCTACAGGTAGTAAAAAAATACCTTCGCGCAGCGCCACCGTACTCCATCTACCTCTAACACAACATTTTGCAACTTCTGGAAAAATAATTTAGGTCAACTGGGAGGTGGTAGGTACCGTAAATGCTGAAGGCCAGCAGGCAACTCAGTGGTGAGGGGGTGACCTGAGGTAGACGGTCGTCGTTACGCCTTGTGGGACTTTCAACTTTGTTTCCTTGATTAACACTTTATCGTGGGAGTTGCTCGTTTGGGTGGTGGGATCAGGGTCTCCGTAAAAAGTCCCTTGATGACTCTAGTGAGACACCTACTCCTAAAACCGCCTCCTTGCCGCCCCGGTAGCTCAGTTGGTAGAGCGTTGGGCTCCGGCCCGCGGCTCAGAAGCATGCAGTGGCAGTGCATGTCCAGGCTTGGGATCGGTTCCGCTGAGACGCTCCGGCGCTCAATAGCTTACCCGACGTACAGGTCGGCTGGCAACTGACTGGTGAGAGGGTGACCTGAGCGGGGCGGCCGTCCCTGTGCTGTGTGGGACGTTAAACGTTGGCTTCTAAAATCAACCCTTCATTGTGGGAGTTGCTCGTTCGGATGGTGGGGTCGGGGCCTCCGTGACAAGTCCATTGATGACTTTAGTGAGACCCCGACTCCAACAACCGAACTGAGAACAACTTGTACAAAATGTATAAAAAACTGAACTGGCAACAAATTGGGCAATATTTATACTTGTTTCGAGGGAGACGAGGGCAAATGAACTTATTAATAATGAACCTTTCAGCCTTAAACGAAAATTTACAAAGATGTCGCGACCTTATCAATAATTGAAACAAGTATAACTTATCCTATGAGCACCACTAACTCACACAATTACATCGTTCCCGGAGATGGAAAATAGTATCGATGCAAGCTGATCCAGTGCAGCACAGCATATGTTTGAGAGGATTCATGCAATGTAAACAAACGTGTCTGAAAGGCTTTCATTCCCAAAAAGTAATTTGAATCTGCTCATATATTCGACAAAATGTCCTGAAATTGTAACGCATTCGACTTGGTCGCTTGAACAGGTTGCCTCATGATATTTTTACAAGGTGATCATTTCATAGCTGACACGGATCCGAGAATCCCAGATAAATAATGACACAGTGCACTGGGAGTGATGCCGCTAAATAACCAGTTTTAATCATTACTGAATATGTTACATACAATCGTTTGGTCGTGTCGCCTTTGAGGTTGCTCAAGGTCACAGTATTTCTTACGGGAACTAAGTGGAAACCTAAATTTTGTGGCATAATAGGTGACAGAGAAGAGCCGTAGAAAGAAAAGTTCAGCACCATTGGAACACTCTTGTTGAGCCCAAACGGATTATGTATCTTATAATATTGCCTAGTCAAATGTCAAAATTAACCTGCTTTGACCTAGAGCCAGGCTTAGGTCTGTATGGTAAAAAGAATATTAATCAAACTGCAGTGGCAAGTCAGACGCGACAATGTAAAAATACAACCTCCATCGCAATTCTCGACAATCCTCAATTCTCGCAAGTTATCAAAATTTACCAATCGCCCCATGCATTTATAATGGAAAGATCATGACCTTTGCCCTGCTCTAGGTTATCGATATGGAAATCCTGCTACGAAAAATTATCTTGCTAGGCGATCTTACTATGTAATGCGATTCTAACCACGATAGGCTAAATTTGATATGATTTATGCACCTCCCAAAGTTTGAGGTTAGGTCTCTTGACCTGGGTTGGCGGTCTGACCTGGTATGAACCAGACCTAAAATTTTGCCAGAAGCTGCAAAAATTTCGAGTTAGAGGTACATGAAGTACGGTGGCGCTGCGCGAAGGTGTTTTTTTTACTACCTGTGGAAACCTGAGGAGGCCGGTTGCCCACCCCCTCGGGTGGGCGCGTGTTAATTGTCATAAATTCGGATACTTGTACGATTAAAATTTCGTAAAGACAATGGAGTATGATTTCCAGCGACCGATTACAAAAGCAATCGCTATATTTGCGGCGTTAAACATAAGGCTGTACTACCACAATGGTAAAAAACCGTGTACATACCTACCTTAGGTGCTAAATATTCGGAACTTATAGCAAGAACGCATTTTTTTTATTTTTGCTATCGAAAGATATTTTATGAAGAAACATTTTTGAGGTGTCTAAAAGGGCAATTTAAACTGGAAAAAGGTCAAGCTAGGTCAAAAAGGAAAAGGTCAAACAAATTAAAAGTCAAAAATTTTCAAATTTTAACATTTTCTTTTTTCAAAATAAACTATAATTCAAGAAAAGTTCAATGATATACAAAACTTGTTAATCAAGTGATGCGTTGTTGAGTTATGAAGCATCAAAGATGAGTCTACAACGTGACCTCCCGAAAGTGCCTCGGGCTATAACTCGGTCACCGTTGGTCGGAGGGGGCTGAGATTCTCACAGGTGTGTTTCTGGCCCAAAACTACCCCGGAGACAAAGTTTCAGATTTTTTCTAGACATGGTGGTGTCAAGCCTTGGTCGATCTGTCCTGGAATGCCCCAATGGTTACAACCAAGTTTCCTACTAAATATAGTCCTCCCATGATGACGTCACCGCCCTTTCCTACTAAGTTCTAGGAGATTATACTAAGTTTTTGGAAGGATCAGCTGGAACATACCAAGTTTGGGCGTGCTTGGCAGCAATATAGTATAAATCGAAATCAACTTGTTTCACCCATTTGACAGTAACCGTGATATCAACGGCGAGCAGCGTATCTTACGTAAATCTAATGAAAAAATCATAACACTTCGAAGAATTTGTTGAAAAGGCATGCATTTATTTGATCAACTCAGGCCCACTTAATAGCCGAGAGAAATAAGTTTACCTTTGCTCAAGAGATCACCGGTGTTTATTGTCTTCTGCTGCAGGTACCACCAACAGCCAATCAAAGGTCAGAAATCAACAGCCAATCAAAATCGAGATTAGTCTTACTGCAAACAGCTGTTAGTGCTGAACCTGTCCTTATTTTGATACGTTCTGGAAAATTTGTAAAAATATTATTCTTCACTGGAGTTTTTACAAAACGTCTGATGGTTTCACAAATAAAAGTCTTTTAGCTTTCTGTTCAACCATATAAGTTTTGTTGATACAGTTCTAAAATAGGTTATTTAGAGCTTCGAAAAAGTGCAATTTCTCCAATGCCCTGCATAGTAACTGTTGTGCCTCTCCAGCCATGATGACGTAATGCTGCCAAACAACTTGAACGGGGTCTGCTTCTGATGATCTGCCTCTGGTGTTGTGAGGTGGTTGCTGGGAGGTGGGACTTGGCGCCCTGCATTGGCGGACAGCGCTGATCCGCCTCTGGCATTGGTGTGGCGAGTACTAGGAAGTGGGAATAGGCATCCAGCAGGGTCGTACCACATCATTCCACCTCTGGTGTTGATGAGGTGGCTTCTGGAGAGTGAAGCTGAGCTCTGGGAAAGAAATTAAAGAATTTCAAAGATTGCTTTGAATAGTTTTGTGACACATTACATTTTTTATTCACTTCTGACTCAGTTACACTTCAAACTTTCTATACCCATCCCCTGAGCCCAAATTGGACAGGTTTTGGTCCCATCAGGTTGAAGTTTGACTGGTCCCCTCACTTTTTTAATGGTGACAACGCTTAGGGCTGAAACAGTGCCAAAAATCGAAAACATCACAAAACATAATTATTATTGACAGAAAAAGAGAGTTAAGAAAAGTAAGACAGATAAAAAGTACCACTGAATCCTGTTTCTGTGTGATATATTATGGAAATGAAAGTGTTTTTAACAATGGCATCAATGATAATTCATTTAACAATACTCCTTGGAATTTGAATTCAAACAAAAAAAGGCAGGAAAACCAAATTATAGAAATGTAGGTAACCCCATTGAAGGCAATGCTGCCCCAGTCACATAATTTCCTCTCAATTTTGGGCAGAATTTGAGCTGCCCAAATCACCTTGTCTAGTTTCATGCCGAGTTCTGCTGACGTGCAAATAGTTTAACATGTAATCTGAGCTTGTTGGGCTTAAATTGAATTCAAACTTCCGACAAGCATCAAACTTTGAATAGATCCCCGGCACATAAAATAGGCACATAAGAGGCATAACTTTACACATCTGATCTTTAGTGTGTTGTTATTACGGAATTGTAATAAGTGATCGCCTGTGTTTGTGGTTCTGGTGCTGGAGGTAAAGGGGACAAATAATACTAATTGGTGGGACAAAAGTACTTGCCAGTCTGTAAGGTATGGCAGCAGGCCAGACGAGTCGCACCAGCCATCCAAAATTAACGCACCACCAGCCTAAAAAATTCGCACCAATCTGCCATATACCGGAGAGAAAAACGCACACATTCCTACCCACACGATGCAATACTACCTCTCTTATTAGTTAGTTAAGGACTTTTTATAAGGCCCCCTCCTGTGTCTTTATAACTATTCAGTCATGTTTTTGGTTTTAAGGTTAAGGTTAAGGTTAGGTATTATGGGCTGAGGTTAGACAGAGTCTATTTGAATGCCCACTTCATGGTAAGGACGTGTTAGGACAGGATATATTTGTCCAGCCTTGCTTTGAATGCATTAGTAGATGGCGCACTTATCACATGTTCAGGTTGATTTACTTTGCTCTTCATTTTTCTTGCCTAACCTGATAATATTTCCAACTGCTATGTCTTTACCCTCTTCCCGAAGTAGCGCTTCTGTGATCTCACTGAACTTTTCCAAATCAAATTCCTTTCTTTCGCCAGCGTCCTCAGACCCACTCTCGCTCACATTGTGAATAATCACCTTTCTGGCACGGTCTTGTTTTTTATCGTGATCTTGAACAACTCTTTTCAAATCTTTTGAACTACTTATGATTGCTTCTTTATGTTCTCTCATTTGTTTTGCTACTCTAGACTCCATGATTGTTATTCTATCCTCTATTTTTTACTTCATCTGTAGCCATTTTTGTTTTATTGACAGCCTCCAAAATTTTTGTCTCTGCTTCTGAGACCCTTTTGTCGATTACTTTCCCCATTTCCATCATGATTGGAAGCTTGCTTCTACACTCCATACAGAGCCAGATTAGATCATATCTACTCAAAGCCCTGAGTGCACCAATCTCAAGATCCCGACAAGCAGGGTGGTACAACCACCACATCCATTGCACCCAATGTTGTTGGCACTTCGGTCGATAACAAGTCCGCATGCATTTTCCCCCCTTTGCAAGTGTACTTCACCTGTTTGGTCCTTTTCCTTCTCACAGTCGTCCACACGCCCTCCACATCGTCCGTGCTCTCGTCGCTTTCATATGCCACCTTGTTGAGGCTTGTTTTCGGTATTTTTCCAGTTGTAGATGGTGGTGCAGCTGTTGTAATTGTTGCTCTTGTTTTTGCCATAGTTTTCCAGTTATAGAACGCTTCACAATATCATTACCGGTGACGTTCTGTTTATTATGCTTACGTCACGGGACTTCGTAAGCCTGTCAATTTTTTGCCACTTCAATGACTATCGAAAACGGGAGAACAGTGATTATTTTTGTCACGAGGTCACGGAAATTGAAAATCGAGCAGAACACGTGCTGATGAACTTATCGAAAAATACTTAAGTTCTTTAGAATTCTGTAAATATGGCCAACTTGAAATGACCTCAACACAGTCAATATCTAACCAGAATGGAACACAATTGAAATATTTAGGATATTTAAGCTTTTCCCTTACAGACGCTCTATAACACCATCTTCTTTTTCCACTTTGAAAGAAGTTATGGAAGTAATACCACGACGCTCCAAAACACGTCCGTCCAGTCCAAGCGACGACAAGGGTTTCAGTGTCAACTTCCTCGCACCAGTCTTGCAAATTCGCACCAGGCTGATAAAATTCGCACCACTCGCTCCTGTCTCCAAGGGCACTCGCACCGACGAGATCTCGTCGAAAATGCCATACTTTGCACACTGGCTTTTAAGCAAAACACCAAGTTTTAGGTCTCTAAAAAGTTCAGCCACAGAAAAAATGTAGGTAGGAAATTTGGTAGGAAGCGTAAGCTGATACATCAGCAAAAATTATGTGTAAGAGCCTTATCTTACCTGTGATCCTGGAATCCTGGAGTCTGTGATTCTGTAACGGCTGCTCACACGCGCGGCAGCCGCAGATATTTCAAGTGGTTTTACAGTTTGCTCCTACCACTACTGGAAAATCGCAGAACAACACAATAATATATAATAGAACAACACAGATGAGGGAACGATGCATCCACATTATATAAATCATTATAGAAATCATCCAAAGCAATAGAGAGAGAGAGAGAGAGTAAACGCATCCACGGCATCGCATCGCACGGCATTTGCGACGCTGGGACGCGGCGAATTAACATGCAGAAGCTTCCCGCGCTCAGAAGTAAACAAAGAGCAAAATAATGACCTTAAAAAGTTTGAGAAGAACTATTTAAAAATATCCATATTAATACAACATTTGAGTTGATATACGCTATTATTTTAGTTCAAATAAAAAATAGTTTTAAGGTGGGTGAGGATATAAATCTTTGCTGGAATTAGATAGTTTTAGTCCTCATTACCCCTTTAATTTCCGAAAAAATCTATATTAATACAGCGTTTTCCCTTAAAAGTATTATTTTGACTGTTCCAAATTGTATTTTAAGTCCTAAAATTGCATAGAGGGGGATATTCAAATGGAATTTAACATTCTGTTCTGAAGTGGCGCAACCTAGTGTCTCTAATAACCGTGGATACTGCGTGAATAATCACAAATTTAGTCATGGCGAATGTCCAATGCAAAGGTAATATTAAACATACTGGTATAAATTATTTGGCTTAAGTAATGAGTTGCATTGCATCATTGCAGGTGAATGAATGCGTTTATGCAGGACAAAGTCAGTGTCAGTGTTGAGGTCATCTCAGCGTTTTCCGTTATTCTTCAATGATTATACAATAATACAAGGAACCAGGAGTGTCCCCCGCAGGGGGACCAATTTCCATCTGCCGGACTCGTTTGCACCTGCTGACAGGTCCGGTACATGGATAATTGGGTACGGGATGTGACGACACCCGCGACCCCAGTCGGCAGGATGGGTTTCGCCTCCCGCCTTCGGACGAGAGGCTAAATCGAAACTGCCATCCTCATCCTTTCTTGGCCTTCCTAAATTCAAATTCTACTAACTCCTTGTTCCTTTTCCTCTTCTTTCCTTATTTCCTTATCTGTCAATGCCTTTCCACCCGTATCCTTTCTGTCCACTCCTAAACACCCCTCCTGGCCACTGTCTGCGTTGTCTGGCACGGCGTGTCTCCGCGGGTGGCGGGGGTGTGTGCACTCTTGCTCGTCTTGAGTGTGGACACCTCGTTCGCGTGCGGCGCGCGTCTGGGCTGGACAACGCAGACCGACCCTCTTCCTTTTCCAAATCATAACTTCCCAGTTACCCACATTGTCCCAGTATCATGGGCGTCCTTGCACGTGCCTATGATTCCTGGATGGTCTGGGTGTATGTGGGCCTCCGGCTCGTGTGGCTGGCGATTGGATCCCTCTAATCGCCGGCCCTGCGGGCCGGGGGGTCGCTTCTCTCGGACCAGCCGGGAATCAGTTGTGACGAGCAGGTGGTAGTCGCCTGCTCCGATGAGGCCGTGCGAGGGCGCCTGTCTTTTAAGGTGAGCTGCGCACCGACCCGTACCCCGGGATGAAGGAGTCCTGGGAGCTGAGCTAAGGGATGCGCTGTGTTCGTTCGTGTTCCTCTAGCAACACATTACTTTGGTCTGGATTTCCGCAAGGGCGGGGAACTCTTGAGGGCATCGACAAGAGTAGCAGCATTGTAAAAGTCTGTCGGCCTTTGGTGGGGCTCGGCTGTCCCTCCCTCCCTTGGTGAGGTCCCGACTTCACCCGGGGAGGGAGGGGTGTCCGTGCCCCGCCCGGGGTCGTCTAGGCTAGGTGCAAGGGGGGACCGTCGTCGGGGCAGGGGGTTTGGTGAGTCTCTCCCCCTGTAACGGCGGCGTCTCCCCCGTATAGCCAGCCCGTGCGTCGTCTCGCCTCGTAGCACCCTCGTCGGAAGGGGGGGCGCACGTGGCTGGCCGAACCTAACGAAACTCCTATGGACACATCAACCACAAATCCCTCACCTTACCCTCCACAGGAGGCCCGCACTCCCTGTCCCCCTAGTGGGGAACTCCAGCACCCGCAGCCATCCTGTCCTCGTGTCGTCATGATAAGGGGACGAGATGGCTCACTAGCCAGCTTGTCACCTTTCCAGAGAAAGCAGGCATGTGATAGACTTGGGAAGGTTTCGCGCTGCGACCGCCTCCGAGATGGCACTCTCGAGGTAGAGTTTTCAGATCCTACAGATGCAAAAAGAGCACTTAACGCTGATCACCTTACATACACTAGGCGAGAGGGAGGAGTGACGACAACCGTATCAGTAAATGTTTAGATTCAGCCCCACCGCACAAAGAACTTTGTAAAAGGAGTCATAAACTGTTACGATCTGAGAGGGGTTTCGGAAGATGAGATTGTATCTGAGAGGAGTTTCGGAAGATGAGATTGTGGACGGCCTGAACGAGTTCGGAATGATTTCTGCCAGAAATATGAAAGTAAAAGATAAAGGTGAACTTAGGGAAACAAACACAACAGTACTCACATTCGACACCCCAGACTTACCAGAACACATCTTTCCCCCTCAGGGGACCGATCTTCACTTGCCGGATTCGTCCGGCAGTAAAGATTGGAGCAACGGGGAGTGACGCGCCCGGGGCCCCAGTCAGCCCTTGGAGGCATGTCGACGCATCACCGCGGACACGTCATGTCTGGCTCTCCGGCGGCCGCCGGCTCTTCCGATCTCGGTCGGTTAGAGTCGGCTTCTGTCGTCGGCGGCCCTGGTGATGAGGTCTGCGGTGGTGCTGATGACTGCCTTATGGGCCCTTTGTTACCTGGTCGGTAACCGTATTGGATCGGGTCAGTTGTGTCCTGCACCTCCCAGTATGTAGCTCCTGTTTGTTTTTGTTTTCTCATTTTGTTGATTATGTTTAGTTCCTTTCCTCTTTTTTACGCTTCAGTTATTGGTTCCACAGTTATTTGCCTTCTTCGGCCTTTTTATGGGTGTAAGGCGCCTACTCGAGGCCTATCTCGAGCCCCGGCGACGAGGTTGACGGGATCCTGGGGGGTTGAGGTCCCCCTCGGGCGGGTCAGTCCCGAGGGCTCCAACACGCCCCCTTTGGCCCAGATATCTCGATCCAACCGGGGGGTAAGCCGTCCGTAGGCTGCCGCGGGCGGCCTAGCTACGCGGCAGTGTCAACGGGCACTGTCGCTCGGTCCAGCTGGGCAGGGGGATCATGTTTCGGGCGTGCGACGCGGCGCCCTTCGCAGTGGGGACTGTGATAGTTCTTGCCGGGCGTGACGCGGGCCGGGGTTTCGGAAACCGTCGTTTTTCGAGACCCTGGCCTGTTGCGCGCGCCTGGTGGACCGCAGTCTCCGCTGCGTGAGGGCTGCCGCGTTTTGCTTAGTCCCGACTCATGGCCCTGCCGGCCCACTGGGCTGATGGCGTCAAGGGGGTGGGTGCGTTCTGATCGGAGGGGTTGTGTGAGTATCTCTCGCCCCTCTGAGACGGCCGCACCTGCCCCCGTAGGCACTGTACCAGCCCCTGGGCCCAGCTATTGACAGCTGGCAACCCGGGGGGCCGAAGGTAAACTGACTCATCATGGCCTCTCCTACTTGTACACCAACTGAATCGACCGCACGGACTCCGACCCCCGCATTGACGCCGACCACCTCTTGTCCACCCACCGACGTCGCCGCCGCGATGGATTTCTCGGGAACTGACCCCCCCCCGCACGAACTCGACCAGAGCAGACCACCCCCTTGACTCTCGTCATTGACTTCGAGGATAGAACAGTTAAGGTGAATCCATTTCAGATCCATGAAGCCCTGCGAAAGTTCCATCCAAAACGGACTTACAGACACCCGAATGGGCGAGTCGAGGTTGAAATGGGAAGTGAGCCCGATGCTAAGAAGCTGCTCTCAACCTCCTCCCTAGAAATCCGGACACCCAACAGGTCTCTGTCTCTACCGGTGAAGGTCTCTCCGCATGCTACCAAAAACAGCTGCAGAGGCGTGATCAGCTGCAAAGACCTACGCGATGTCTCTGAGGAGGAGATCCTGTCAGGCCTAAGAGATCAGGGCGTGTCAGAAGCCAAACGTATGCTGCGGAGAGGGGAAAGCCAGGGGACGGACAACGGCACGTTCATGCTCGTGTTTTCAGGGACTACCTTGCCTGAGAAGGTGCGAGTGGGCTGGATGACCATTAAGGTTCGTCCCTTTGTTCCTAGCCCCATTAGGTGTTTCAGGTGCCAGTCATTCGGTCATATCGCTGGCAGCTGCAGAGGTAGGGAACGATGCGGTAGATGCTCAGAGGTAGGTCACAGCTCCAGATCGTGCGAGGTAGAGAAACCCAAGTGTGCCGGATGTGGAGGCGACCACGAGGCGTGGAGCAGGTTGTGCCCTACACTGACTGAGGCTAAGGAGACCCAGAAAAGAAAAGTCCCACTTCCTCCAAAACCAGTGCCGGCGGCCACACCCGTAACATCCCGGGCAAAGCCTTCTACCGACCACTCTCCTTACCGAGATGCCCTGGTGGGATCCCAGCGCAGTGTCGCACCAGCTGAAACCATCACTGAGACCCGTCCTGCACTTACCGTGGATTCGAAAATCGGTCAGTTCATGAATCTCTCCCTCCGCCAGTTCCTCGCGATGGTTGCTAAGTTCCTACCCAGTCAACCAGATGACTCCAGCTGCAAACATATGGGCTGTGGGGAGAAAGTCGACGCAGTGACGCAAACGTCATCACCACCACCACAGTACCGAGACGCTGCAGTGGGGACGGACCCGTCAGAATTCCGAGCGCTCAGTGCCGAGTCAGCCTCCCAGAGCTGCACAGTCAGCCGTGATCCCCCTCAAACTGAAACCTCCGGCAAGAGAGCTCGGGAAGCCTCCCCAACTCTATCACCACCTCCCCAACGCCCAGTCGTGCCGTCTTCCATGACGGAACACATCACTCCTACGCTTCCCCCTGAGGAGGCCGCAGGCACAAAGGCAAACCCCTATGAGGGTGAGGGCCTAGCCCCGGAGGAAGTGGATGGGTCTGCCCTGATGCCCCCTCCGACCAGTGACAAACCAATACGTCAAAGAGTCCACCCACAACAGGCAGTCGAAGTCGCTTCTAGTACTGTAACACAAAGCAAGAAACGTAAGCTCACATCAACAACAAATACCAAAAGTAGCGAGGACACAATAAAAATAACACAAAAACAGCGTCCGGAGCACTCTTTCCGCTCCAGCAAAGGCCTCGAACTATCAATTCCTCGAGTCACTGTAAAAACACCAAAACAACAAATCAAACTCAATCAAACTCAGCGTGCCCAATCCATGGAGAATTTAGGGCCAGCTCAAGCAGATCTAAGGAACTCGGGAGACCTCAGACAGCGCATACGAAGGCCCATCCCCCAAGATGACGGGAGGCCGGGGTATACAGGCGATGCATACATGGTAGAGAGGCCAGTGTTTGCTAAACGCTCGCCCCCAAGGGACCCTAATAACCCTCCACGTGAGGCAAGGAACTGGAACTCCCGCGCTGCCTGGAGAGAACCAGAGATGTTCGACGGGAGGAGTTGGGAAACATGATAGACGACCGAGGTTTCAATCTAGGAAAGTTTTTACACACCCTACTCGTACTCTACCTAATGACGTTTATTTTACAGTGGAACATGAGAGGTTTTAGGGCAAATCACACGGAACTCCAAACATTGTTAGCACAGAAAACTCCTGTAGTAGTTGCCTTACAGGAGACCAAGCTAAAACATGACCATCATTGCCAGCAAATATACTATAAAACATTTCGATACGACGTTCATTCCACAACAATTGCTCATGGAGGAGTAGCGCTGCTTGCTCATTTTAGCGTCCCTGCCCATCCGTTCCGCTTGAGAACAAGCCTACAGGCTGTAGCAGCGACCGTCGACCTACAACAATTTAAAGCAACCATCGTATCCCTATATCTCCCTCCCGGTGAGGACTTTCCTGGCGATGAACTCACAAATTTAATACAACAGTTGCCAGCAAATTATATAATATTAGGTGACTTCAACGCTTATAACACAACATGGGGCTGCCCCCGCACAAATAGGCGAGGCCGGCGCTTGGAGGAAATAATCCACCGCTTTAACATATGCACTTTAAACACAGGTCACCCTACACACATCTCATTGCCTTCAGGAACAGCATCGGCAGTTGATCTATCTCTCTGTTCAGCTTCAATAGCCGACCGCTTTAAGTGGCGAACTCATTCGCATCCGTGCAACAGCGATCACTACCCGATCTGGCTTTGGTCTGAGACCCCACATCCGGGCAGGAGAACGCTGCAGTGGAACTTACGGCGGGCCGACTGGCAGGGTTTTACCTCTGACTGTGTCCTCGATTTTACACCAGACGAGGCCGAAACCGCTACAATATGCGAGGAGGAGCTGCGTGCTCGAATTCTAGACTCGGCTGAGACTTTCATACCTAAGACTAGCTCGCTCCCACGGCGCATCCCCGTGCCCTGGTGGACGGAGGAGTGCAGGCGCACCATTAGAGAACGTCGACGCCGTTTTAAATTATTTACAAGACAGCCGACAACTCACAATTTAATAGAATACCGACGTACAAAAGCACTAGCCAGACGCACAGTTAGAGATGCAAAACGAAAATCATGGCAAACTTATATTACAACAATAAATCGGCTAACACCATTAACAACAATTTGGCGGCGAGTACATCGTCTGGCCGGCCGTAGCTGTGCCATGTCCCTGCCGGTTCTGACAGGTTCCGGCGGAACAATTTCTAACCCCACAGAGGTAGCGAACGCCTTTGGCAATGCGTGGGCTGCTCGCTGGCGGCTGGCCTGTTCAGACCCAAGGTTTTTACGGCACAAAGAACGGAGGGAACGTCTCCCAGTGAGTTTTAGCTCCCATGAACAACTATCATACAATGACCCTTTTACCATATCAGAACTTAACACCGCACTGTCTCGGGCGAGAAGCACAGCCGCTGGCCCGGACGGTATACACATTGACATGATAAAGAATCTCAGCGAACGGTCTTCTACTGCTTTATTGTCTTACTTCAACTTCCTTTGGACCACACACGATTTTCCCACTGCCTGGAGAGATGCCACTGTCATCCCAGTTTTAAAAGCCGACAAGGATGGTAGCGACCCCCTTCACTATAGACCGATTGCCTTGACCTCATGTGTATGTAAACTCTTAGAACGCATGGTAAACGCACGTCTGGTTTGGTACCTGGAGAGCACCGGATTCTTTTCTAATGCTCAATGTGGATTCCGCGCAGGGCGGTCCACTACCGACCATCTTACATCGCTAGATTCATCAATACGCCGTTCATTCGCCTCAAAGCAACACGTGTTTGCTTTACTATTTGACATCGAAAAGGCCTACGACACAGCCTGGCGCTACGCGGTTTTAGACAAGGCACGGAAAGCTGGCATCAAGGGTCACATGGGATTCTTTATTGACAATTTTATGAAGAGACGGAAGTTCAGAGTGAGAGTGGGCAACTCGCTATCTGATAGTTTCTACCAGGAGAGTGGTGTGGTCCAGGGCGGCGTTTTAAGCGTGACCCTGTTCGGTATCTTAATTAATGACGTCTGCGAAATTCTACCTCCCACAGTCGAGAAATCTCTGTTCGTAGATGACTTAGCGGTGTGGTTAAGCACCTCCACCTCGATTTCAGCACAGCGACAGCTCCAAATAT
Source organism: Lepas anatifera (assembly GCA_034440635.1). Classification (NCBI taxonomy): domain Eukaryota; kingdom Metazoa; phylum Arthropoda; class Thecostraca; family Lepadidae; genus Lepas; species Lepas anatifera. The sequence goes on from JAOTON010001797.1 coordinate 138,786, forward strand.
GCATAGACCGGTTATCCGAATGGAGCCTGAAGAACGGTTTTAGATTTTCCACTGAGAAAACTGTGTGTATGCACTTCTGCCGCCGCCGCTCGTGTACTGACATCAGTCTCCGTTTATACGGCAGGAGAGTCCCAATCGTCCCGGAAGCAAAGTTCCTGGGCATGACGATGGATAAACGCTTGACATACGCCCCCACATATCACTCCTGCGTGATAAATGTTTCAAACGGATGGATGTGCTAAAGGTGATTTCTCGCACATCTTATGGTGCCGATAGGTTAACACTCCTCCGTTTGTACCGTGCTCTCATTAGGTCCGTACTAGATTATGGCTCAGTAGTATATGATGGTGCTTTGAGCAACGTTAAGCAGCCTCTGGACGCTGTACACCATGCCTGTGTTAGAGTGGCCACGGGCGCTTTTCGCACGTCCCGCAGGGCAAGCCTTCTAGTAGACGCCAATGAACCTCCACTAGACCTGAGAAGGAAGCGGTTGGCATTATCATACGCTAGCAAAATCAGGCAGGATCCGTCCCATCCAACATACAGGTGGATTTTCGACGAAAATTTGACTATGCCCCTCAGAATGGTGCGACAGACATCTTCACGAGCTCTCTGTTTGCGTGTATCTCTGTGGTTAGAAGGCAGCGGCGTTGACCTGGAAGTAATTGCTGAAACGCGACCAGAACGTACGGAACCATGGCGACTCATCCCTGCACAATGCGATCTCGATCTGATGCGCCATAAAAAAGCAGCAACACTACCCTCAGAATTTCTGGCCTTAGCGCTGCGCAAAATCGGCTCCTATGCAGCTCATGCCCGGTTCTACACCGACGGCTCGAAGTCTACCGGCGGTGCTGGAAGCGCCTTTTTAGGGGAGGGACTGAGTCAGGGGTTTAGCCTACCAGGGTCTGTTTCGGTTTTTACCACAGAACTATATGCCATTCTCCGGGTTTTAAGACACATCAAGCGTTCTCAAGAGGATCGATGTCTTATCATAACGGACTCTGCTAGCTCACTGACAGCACTCCAATCTCATCACCCACAGCAAAACTGGCTTATACCATCTATAAGAAGGCTTCTGTCAGCGATCTCCTCCAGAGGGACTGATGTGCGCTTTCTTTGGGTACCGAGCCATATTGGAATTTCAGGGAACGAAAAAGTCGATAAGGTTGCGAAAGAGGCGTCCGTACTACCCCCTTCGCGTCAGTTTAGGATTCCGGCTTCAGACCTCAAAGCATCGTTCAGAACACTCCAGGAGACTGAATGGCAGTCAAGGTGGGCTGCAGAGCCAGAGTGCTTTATGAAACGCCTGCGCACCTCCATTGAGAGATGGGAGTCGAGCAACAGAAAAAGCAGAAGAGAGGAGGTGGCCCTCTCTAGACTCCGCATCGGGCACTGTTATGCCACTCATGCCTACCACCTGAATAGCTCTACTCCTAACCTGTGTTAACATTGTGGCAACCGCCTTACTGTCCAGCATGTTTTATCCGAGGTAGACTGCTGTGACAATCTCAAAAGGCAAATGCGTCGATTTTTCCCATCGGTCTCTTTAGAGCAGTGTCTTGGAAACGATCCCGTCGTAGACATCAAAGACGTTTTATCTTACCTGAAAGAAATAAAGTTTGACATCGTTTATAGCCCTCACAGCACTTTTTAGCGGTGACACCTCCGGCATAGAAAATTCATAGCTAACCAAGATCATTTTGAACTGACCTAACCTGACAATGCTGGGCACATATAGCCAAAGAAGCTGAAGTGCCCTTAAACACCAATAATCATCAGAACACATCTTTGTAGGATATGAGAAAGTCGGCGTCCGCGCTTTTGTGCCTAGCCCCATGCGCTGTTACCGATGCCACCGGTATGGTCACACTTCCACCTCATGTAAAGGCAAGGCTGGATGTGCTAGATGCGGCTCAGAGCAACACGAGAAGAGCGAATGCTCAGAAACGTACCCAAAGTGTGTGAACTGCAGGGAAAGACACGAAGTGACGGACCGAGAATGTAAAACGCTAAAGAAAGAAAAAGAAATCATGTCTCATGGTTTCGAGGCGTATCTCGTCCCGAGCGGCCAAGGAGGCATACGAGGCTTCCCACCCGCAAAGATCATATGCCCAGATTGCTTCCCGGGGCGCCTCTGCCCCCGTTCAGATGACTGCTGAAGATCTTCTTCGCTCGTTGACTGTGACAGACTTTGTCCGCGTAGCGAAAAGCTGGGGCTGGTGTTCTCGCACCAGCCTGCCGCCCCGGTGTCTCAGCTGGGGGCGGCTCCCCCGCCACCCCCTGCCACGGGTGGGGCGGACGAGCGGGAGCAGGTGCCTGCCCCTGTCCCTGATGTCCCGCCTGTGGACGGCGGTGCCCCGGGGAACAATATCCCTCTCCTATCCGAGCCTCCGGCGGAGGCGGGAGAGTGGATGTTGGTGGGTCCAAGGGGCAGGCGTTCACCCGCTGGACCCCGTGGCCCAAGATCGCCGGTTATACCGCCAAAAGGCGGTGAAGATCCCATGCCACCACCTCACCGCCCCACTCCGACACCGCCTGCCGCATCGGTGGCGACTGTCCGGAAAACCTTCGAGGTTGCGCCCAAAGTGACCAAGGGGAACCGTGGAAGGTCCCCCACAAACCGTCCGGCTGCCGGAACTCCCCCTGGCCAGCCGCAGCCATCCCGTGCGCGCGCAGCCTCTTCTGAAACTGGCAGATTTTTGCCTCCCCATCGCTTGAAGCAGGGAGGACCACCGGGGGGATTTCGGGGGAGAACCCACGGGATCAGCAACCCGCGGAAGTAACCCCTCTCTCCCGCCCTAGTTGGCTCTAGGCCCGTTTCCCTTTTACTTAAATGACACATATTTTACAATGGAACTGCCGAGGCCTTCGTTCAAACTTCTTAGACTTGCAAAACGTTTTATCTGCTTACAACCCGTCTGTTGTGTGCCTCCAGGAGACGAAGTTACGCCCTAGTAGGAAGTTCTCCATCCGAAACTATAATATATTTCGGAAAGATGTGTTCAGTGCCACGATTGCTTATGGCGGTGTAATGGTAGCTGTACATTCATCTATATCATGCCACCAAATCACTATAAGAAGTACCCTTCAGGTTGTAGCAGCCCGAGTCGACTTAGGCCGTATAAGGTTGACAGTCTGTTGTATCTATCTACCACCGGGAGGCAGCACTGATATCCACTGTCTAAACAACCTTGTCGATCAGCTCCCGACCCCATTCATGCTTTTGGGTGATTTCAACGCCCACAATCCTGCATGGGGAAAACTTGGGGGCCGTACTTGTCCACGAGGTCGAACTGTAGAACGATTTCTCCACTTAAACTCCTTATGTCTTGTAAATGATGGCCGCCCCACCCACGTAGCTCTGCCTTCTGGAAACCATTCCGCTTTAGATCTTTCTATTTGCACCCCCTCTCTTTTAGGCCAGCTCCGGTGGACACCTCTAGATGACTTGTGTGGCAGCGACCACTACCCTCTTCTTATCTCTCAAACCAGGGTATCTGTGCTCGGAGCAAACCTCCCTCGATGGAACACGCGGCTTGCGGACTGGACTGGTTTTGAGGGTGCATGTAGCCCAGTAAACCTTAGCCCAGATACCTCGGCAACCCAGGCTCTAAGGGACTTTAATAAAATGATCCTGGAGGCTGCAAAGATCTTTATACCTATGACTACACGTAAACTTCGGCGCACGCCCGTTCCGTGGTGGAACTCTGATTGCAAGCAAGCAATTTTAGGAAGGAAGCGGGCTCTTAGAGTTTTTACGAGAAGTGCGACAACCACGAATCTGATAGCCTTCAAACGTGCCCGAGCATTCTCTCGCCGCGTTGTGTTAAACGCGAAGCGGAGGTGGTGGGTGGAGTACATCTGCACCGTAAATAGATTCACGCCAACTACACAGGTATGGACCAGAGTGAAACAACTCCAGGGTAGGTCACAGTCCACACCAACACCCGTATTGGAAGATAGAGGTACAAAAATAACTGATGCAAAAGAAGTTTCGAACCGCATGGCGGCGGCCTTTAGCACGCGATGTAGCTCCCATGTCCAGAGCGCTAGCTTCAGGCGCATACGCGAGCGAGCAGAACAAACAATCGTTGACTTTGGACATAATAATTCTGCATCATACAATGTTCCATTCACAATGCGTGAATTGAAAGAAGCATTTCGCACACTGAAGCTAGTTTCGCCCGGTCCTGATACTATTCGAAATGAAATGCTTTCTCATCTTCCTGATAGCTCATTCGCATCTCTGCTCCAGATCTTTAACCACATCTGGGTAGAGCACGACTTCCCGGAACAGTGGCGAGAGGCGGTTATTATCCCCATGCTAAAGCCTGGTAAGGAAGGTAGCACACCTGAAGACTACCGTCCAATTTCTTTGACCTCTTGCGTTTGCAAGAGGTCAAAGCAGCTTGCATTCCACATTCCACATTCCAGCAGCTTGCGGAATGCAAGCTGCTGGAAAAGATGGTAAACCTCCGCCTTGTGTCGTTTTTGGAGACCAACAATCTCTTCACTGACATACAATGCGGATTCCGGAGGGGTAGAAGCACCGTCGATCACCTTTTATCTTTAGACGCATCTATCCGGAAAGGCTTTAGCAGAAAACAACACACAATCGCTGTCTTCTTCGACATCGAGCGAGCATTTGATCTCACATGGAGACACGGTATCTTGCAGAAAGTCTTTAATCTAGGAGTGAGAGGTCACCTGGGATGGTTCCTATCAAATTTTCTTAAGAACAGACGTTTTCGGTACCGCGTCGGTACATCAGAATCTGACGAACACACACAAGAAAATGGAACACCACAAGGCAGTGTTCTCTCTGTTGTTCTATTCGCAATCGCTATTAACGACATAGCAGATGGTATCCCTCGGAATGTAAGTACAGCCCTCTTTGTTGATGATTTTACAATTTGGGTTACCGCATCATCTACACCATCTGCCGTAAGGCAGCTGCAGATGGCTCTAGATAAGTTAGGGAGATGGAGTGGACAGAACGGGCTCAAGTTCTCTATGCAAAAAACCAAGTGTATACACTTCTGCCGTAAACGGAATGATTGCACTGACCCTGTCTTAACAATTTATAAGCATACTTTAGATGTAGTAGAGCAAACTCGGTTTCTGGGTGTGATCTCTGATAAGAGAGTAACATACATATCACATTTCAGGGATCTGAGGGATAGATGTTTTAAAGCCTTGAATATCCTTGAAGTTTTGACCACGGTGCCGATCAGAAAACTCTCCTTATGCTCTATAGATCATTGGTACGATCTAAAATAGAATATGGCTCCATAGTATACGACGCTGCCACAGAAAGTTCTAAGCGCATGTTAGACACAATACATCACCACGCCATTAGAATAATAACCGGTGCCTTTCGTACGTCCCCCGTTTCCAGTTTGTTGGTGGAGGCCAATGAGATGCCGTTGGACCTCAGGCCTAAGAGGAATGGCATGCAGTACGCTTTAAAACTCTTTCACTATCCAAACCACCCAACCTTCGGAAGGCTGTTTTCTGGTGAACAACAGCGTGAAATCGAACATTCCCCTCAACGCGCGCGTCAGGTTGATTCCAGGATAAATAGCTGGCTAGCAGACGCCGAAGTCAACCTGGAGCAAGTGGAGTTATTTCAGGCCCCGTCAGTTGAACCTTGGATAGCAGGTGTAGTAGCGGTTGACAAAACCCTGGTTTCAAAGACCAGAGGTCTGGCTTTAGTAGCCGTACAACAAATATTTCTAGAACACTGTCAGACCTCTTACCCAAACCACAAGCTATTTTACACGGACGGCTCGAAGTGTCAGGACGGTGTCGGATGTGCCTTTGTCAGTGACAATATTGTGAAGCGTTTCACTCTGCCGTCCGCTGCCTCGATCTTTACCGCGGAGCTTTATGCCATTTTACGCTGCCTGGACACCATCCTTTTATCGAGACAGCTCCAATGTGTTATATTTACTGACTCCCTTTCTTCACTGCAGGTCATCCAGTCTTTCGAAACACATTCTTCATCGTCATATATCTTAGATTAAATCAGACACAGACTTCACCGAGCACATGCCAAGAAAAGCACGTGACCCTAGCCTGGGCCCCCCAGCCACTTGGGTATCCAGGGAAATGAAAGCGCCGATCTCGCTGCAAAACAGGCCACACAGGGGACCGTACCCTTGGGTCTCCGGATCCCCTTCTCCGACTGGTACCCACATATCCGGAGATACATAATTAAATCATGGCAAAACAGGTGGGATGCTGTTTTGCTCCGAGTCTTGAAGCCGGAGGTCGGTGTGCGTTTTTCGGGTTCCGCGAGTTCAAGGAGGGAGGAAGTAGTCATTTTCCGCATCGGCCACACCCATGCGACACACTCGTTTCTGCTCAGTGGTGATGACCCGCCGGAGTGTGCTTGATGTGCAGGTCATCTCTCTGTACGCCACGTGCTTGTGGATTGTGATGAGTACGAAATTGAAAGAGTACGACACTTTCATGGTTCACCCCCGCTGGAGTCGCTCCTCGGGGAGCGTCCGGTGGCAGATGCTTCGACTGTTGTCGCTTTCCTGAGAAGTGTATCATTTAACGTCATATACTCCCCGTCTTAACTTCGCTGACACGCTCAGGATACGACACAGCTTAGCCGTTGTTTTACATACCATTTTTGGTGTTTTAGACGACGCTGCTCTAGGTGGCTTCCGATGCCATCTTCTTTTAAACTTAGAACGATGACATAGATACGGGCGCAAAATGACCGTCGCTGTCGACGCGCCCTAAAACCCGAATAATGATGATGATGATGAACCAGGAGTGTGGAATTATATCTATCTATGGGTGCCCGACCACCTCCAATGAAACGTAGAAACAGTGGCAAAAGTGGTAAGACAACCTTTGAATGTTATCTTTTTTCATTTCAAATACTACTTTTTGATCCAATGCAGTTCAACCTGCCTGTGAGAGGGACAAAACACATGATACATTTTGAAGCCTTTTGAAGAGGTGTTTGATCTGTGTCGGCTATGACATGATCAATTTTTAAACATATTGTTACGAACCTTTTGTCTGGGGTTCGTTTGGGGAAAAGCGACGGCAGGAAAACAGTGTGTGTAAAGATGGTAACTAATTATTCAAGCAAAATCGCATGGCCAAACGACACGGCATCAGACAAACCAGACCCATTCGCCCCCTAACGGTATTGTGCATACACACCGAGACGGAACATGGCAATAGCACATCAAGCGAGCCAGCAACGGGGCGAGACGGTCGGTAAAGGGAGAAGGATTGAATCCAATCGAAGCCACCAATCGGACCCGGACATGCTAGTTACTATCCAGCATTATGGCAAGAATGTAAAGAGCTTGTTTCGAACAAGCCCAGGAGGAAGGAAGCCCAGAGAATCGCCCTGGGCTGTAACCCACCGAATCGTTGAGATCAACTCGGAGGGAGGGGAGGGAGAGGCGGAACAGTGCGACCCACCTGGCCGAGTCCGGTCCTGGACTGACCTCCCGACCCCGCTGGCACACCGACCTCAGCTCGGCTCACGCACGAGGACCAATGAAATTCGACGACACATTAACACGGGGCGGGAACAATTGGAAACCTTCTCGAACATTCTACCCACAAACTAACACGAGAGCTAAAAGCTCAGCGCCCGCTCGGCCTCGAACTCACCATCGCTGAGTAACTGCTAATGAACAGCGCCTCAACCGACTGAGCTAACCCGCGGAGCGATCGGAGACACAGTCCCGACGTATCCAGTCCGCACGCAACAATATGATGTGAGAGAACCTGTTCAAATAACCAAGTCGAATAAGTTTTGATTTCAGGACAACATTTTTTTCGCATAAATGAGCAGATTCAAATTACCCCCTGGGAATGAAAGCCTTTCAGACACATCTTTTTTACATTGTATCAATCCTCCCAAACATATATTGTGCTGCACTGGATCACCTTGTATCGAAACTATTTTCCATCTCCGGGAATGACGTAATTGTGTGAGTTAGTGGTGCTTACAGGATAAGTTAGGCTTATTTTAATTATTGATAAATTCGCGACATCTTTGTGAATTTTGTTTAAAGGTGCAAGGCTAAATAACCCATTATTAGTAAGCTCCTTTGCCCTCGACTCCCTCGAAACAATGGATCCTTTTGTATCACTTTTAATGACTGTTATTTTTCTTTTTTATAAATCTTGTCCAAGTTGTTGCCAGTTGAGTTTTAGGAGTCAGAGTCTCACTAGAGTCATCAAGGGACTTTTCATGGAGATCCCGACCCCAGCACCCGAACGAGCAACTCCCACATTGAAGAGTTAATCAAGGAACCAAGGTTGAACCGATTCCAAAAGCAATCGCTTTGTTTGCAATGCTAAACATAAGGCTATAGGTACTGCTGCAGTGGTCAAAAACCGTCTGCATACCTGTCTTAGGTTCAACAAAATTGGAATTTATAGCAAGAAGGCAATTTTTTCCAATTTTTATCAAAAGATAATTTATGAAGAAAATTTTTTTCGAGGTGTCTGAAAGGTTAATTTCAATTGCTAAAAGGTCAAGCTAGGTCAGAAAAGAAAAGGTCAAACGAATTAAGTCAAACATTTTAAAATTTTAAAGTTTTCTTTTTCAAAACAATGAATGGTTCAAAACTAGATAAATGATATACAAAACTTAATAATCAGGCAATGCGTTTTTAAGTTATGAAGCATCAAAGATGAGTCTCCAAGGTGACTTCCCGAAACTGCCTCGCGCTATAACTCGGTTACCGTTCGTCGGAGGGGGCTAAGCTTCTCACAACCGTGTTCCTGGCCCAAAACTACCCCGGAGACAAAATTTCAGATTTTTTCTAGACATGGTGGTGTCAAATTGAAATATTTTTGGTCGATTTGTCCTGGAATGCCCCATAACTCATGTTTGTTAACGGCTGATCCAGGCATGGGTCTAGTGTGGATATGAAAATAATTATTGACCTGTAATTACCAAACAGCATATGAAATCCTTCACATTATTTTTGTGAATTTCTAGAATGTCAGCCATGTGATCACATATGTTACGAAAATAGAGTGTTGAGTCATCTCAACTCTGACTCATGACTTGGAGACTGACTCTGATTCTGACTTGACTTAACTGGTCAAGCACTTGATCGACTAACTCAACCCAAATTTGGAAGTGAGTTGACTCAACTCTGACTTGAACAAAACTTGAGTTGACTCTGAGTCACGACTAACAAGAGTCGCATCTGGTAACTTACTACATTGGTGGCCAAGTCTGGCCACACCAGCTGCAGAAGCATGGCAATATTTTTAAGTGCAATTGATTATGGTCCTTTTAAAGGGAATGTGGCACCTTCATAACGTGATTTTAACTGAGATAGCCAAGTTGTAAAGCAAGTCGGAAAACCTGGTACTCCATATATCATTTGTCTTGGAACTTGATGTTTCTGTAGAAAAAAGCTAAAACCTACATGAAACCAGCCCCTCATCAGCCCCTCGCCGGGCGGCCATTGTTGTGAGCTGCTGTTGTGACGACATATGCTGACGTCACGATTATCATCAGCTAATCGAAGCCCTTGAATCGTTTCGAGTATGGTAGTGGTTGCCAGATCATGACATCATCCACAGGCAGATATTCATTTATTTTCCTAGATGAGTATTCTTAATAACAAAATATTGAGGTTATTGAACATTTTTCAGAGAAATCGTGAGTGGTTTCATTATTTTTTGGCCAAAAGTACGCCTAATTTCACCAAATTTCAGGATTCGACCAAGGTGCCACATTCCCTTCAATAAGTTTTAGACCCATTCCTATCCTTCCCTCTTATGTCGTATATTTTCACAGTGGCTGAAGCACCCTTAAACATGGATACAAATGACGGTCGGCCTCCCGAGCTGGATTTATAGCTATGCCACTGACACACTCTTTGAGTTATCGTTTCGTCTTCCCTTGACAAATTTATGGATACCTTCCAAGGAGAATAAACGGACAAAAGCAGGAGAAAAGGCTGCCAAACTATTAGGGTTCGTCTATATATCATGTAACACATGTTTTTTGTGATTTGCTTAGAGACAGAGACAGAGACAGAGAGAGAGGGAGAGAGAGGGAGAGAGAGAGGGAGAGAGAGCGGAGAGAGAGAGAGAGAGGAGAGAGAGAGAGAGAGAGAGAGAGAGAGAGAGAGAGAGAGCGGGAGAGAGAGAGAGCGGGAGAGAGAGAGCGGGAGAGAGAGAGGAGAGAGAGAGCGGGAGAGAGAGAGCGGGAGAGAGAGAGCAGGAGAGAGAGAGCAGGAGAGAGAGAGCAGGAGAGAGAGAGAGCAGGAGAGAGAGCGGGAGAGAGAGAGCGGGAGAGAGAGAGCGGGAGAGAGAGAGAGCAGGAGAGAGAGAGCGGAGAGAGAGAGAGCGAGAGAGAGAGAGCGGGAGAGAGAGAGCGGGAGAGAGAGAGCAGGAGAGAGAGAGAGAGAGAGAGAGAGAGAGAGAGAGAGAGAGAGAGAGAGAGAGAGAGAGAGAGAGAGAGAGAGAGAGAGAGAGAGAGAGAGAGAGAGAGAGAGAGAGAGAGAGAGAGAGAGAGAGAGAGAGAGAGAGAGAGAGAGAGAGAGAGAGAGAGAGAGAGAGAGAGAGAGAGAGAGAGAGAGAGAGAGAGAGAGAGAGAGAGAGAGAGAGAGAGAGAGAGAGAGAGAGAGAGAGAGAGAGAGAGAGAGAGAGAGAGAGCGGGAGAGAGAGAGCGGGTGAGAGAGAGCGGGAGAGAGAGAGCGGGAGAGAGAGAGTTTTATTGTTTTCCATATAACATACAGACAAATCCAGCACAGACTACAGGGCACCCAGTCTCAGCGACCAAACTCATCCCCGACTATGGCACCACCACAATCTTTAAAGCACAGGGAGAAGAGAATATAAACGGAAATGAGCAAAACAAAACGAAATGAATACTGAATTAATGCTAGATACACGCCCGAAAAGAACAGATAGAAAAAGAGAGAAATAAAAACTAAAGAAGGATAATTTCAAGTCGAGGGCCCATATATGTTTCAGATGTTATTTGAAGGACGCGAGGGCAGCGAAAACAAGTAATTACATACTAAAGAACGAGAGCTTTACTCCTTCCTCCCGCATGTAACGCTTTATCGCGATTTCCCCCCCGATAAAACAGGGAACATAAAATATATTTGGGTGTAATTTAGTGAGTACGCTTCACTTCTACATAATTTTGACTGCAAATCCAATGACACTTTATATTCTATTTCACCAGTCAGAGAAAAAACATGATTGACCCTCCAAAAGGGTGATTGGGACAGCTCTGATTCCATCCAAATAGGGATTTTTCGTCAATGTATTATTTTTTCGAGGCTTTCCCCCACTTGGGTTCTAAAGCCACTTCGACATACGAGGTGAAAAGGGTGATACATTGAAATGACTTAAGAGCAGCCACAGGCAGGCTGCGACCACTGTTGAGAGGCGTGACTTTGTGTGCAGGATAAAAGAAGGCAGATTATCACCGAGGAGCGACTGTAGGAATAAGGATGGAGGGACGAAAGCGGAACTCCCAGCAGGGAGCGACCGGCCACGGTTCGTGGGAAGGCAATGTGTGCCTCAATGAGGAAAAGTTACATCATTGGAAAGCTGAGAGCGTGCTGATTCCAAATATATGGAAATTTATATATGTTTCTCGAGGGCTTTTTGAGCAATTTTCGATTTTGTGCTCTTCAATTGCACACAAGCATCTCTCTAAATTCCTCTTCACTGACATAGTGCTGTTGGATCCCAAATGAAAGCTTAATAATCTGGGAAGAAAGTAGCAGTTTTGAAATCCACGCGCCGCGTTTGGATTTTGAGTATTTATCCTTTCCATGATTCGAAGCACGGATATTGCGCGCAAGGCGCAGATCGGCTTCTCGGCACTGGAGGTTAGCCCTTACTGAAGTGCCGGTCACCTCATGGCAAATGCTCGCCCCGTACTCTCACTCAAAATACGCCAAATGTATCATCGTGCTGTGCTAATGGCTTAGCAACAATACATTGACATCTACGAGCAATTCAAAATTCTGCCATTTCATGGTAGTATCAACATTGCACATATCTCAAACTCATCAATTATTGTTGCCCTCAATCGAGAAAGCAAACTGACACTCGCTCTCCAGGGTCATGACACATTGTCAGGGGCTGTACGGCAACGCACGTAAACTCCGCCTTCCAGCCAACCATGCCAGGCCCTGACCCGGCCTAGTCCCGTGGCGCAGGGCGGACTGGGCGGTCGCGAGCCGCGACCGGCCATGAGTAGGCATGGATCGTCAGGAGCGGGGATGCAATTGTAATAAGATGGGTCAAAAGTCAAATATTAAGACCAACTGTATAACAGTGGTTGACAGATATTAACACTTAAACCAACCCTGACCAGCTGCCCTTACCAAAACAAGACTATTTAAAATTGCTAATGTATATTACTAAATTTGCTAATGTAAAATATTGCTAATGTAAAATTGCTAATGTGCAAAAAATGCAGTAGTATTAGGATTTTTTCTTAGGGCCTTCCGTATTTGTAGTGATGAATACCTGCAAGAAGAGATAGAACATATTTTGACCTCGTTCACGAAGCTAAAATATCCGAGAGGATTTCTGATAAATATGAAAAAGAAAGCTCTAGATATAAGAAAACGATCCGCGAAATCCAACAAAAAGGAACAGATACGATGTGTTACGATACCAGCTGAAATTATTGCAAACAAACTTGAAGAAACGGGTTGCAAAGTAGCATTTTGTTCCGGTAAAAAACTTAGTAGCATCTTAGCGAAAAAGAAAGATCAGATGACTCAGAACCAAAAAGTGTAGTGTACCAGGTGCCGTGCGGGTCGTGTACGAAATCGTATATAGGTGAAACAGGACGGGTTCTAAAAACAAGATTAAAAGAACAAAGAAGAGACCTTCGAAACAACTCAGAATTCAGTGCATTTGTCATACATTCCATGAAAACAAATCATCTACCAAACTGGGATAAAGCTAAAATTATAGCAGTTTGTAAAAACAAAGATAATAGGAAAGCTACAGAAGCAGCACATATAGCTAAAAATGATACTTTTAATCTTAGGCCAGGCTTCATGAAATGGGCAAAATCTGCGGCTGTATTAGGAGTTGGTTAAGCAAAGAGAGAGAAAAAAGTTTTATATAATAATAACAAAAACAATAATGATGATAAAATAAAAATAGAACATTATTTAAAACAGTGATAAGGCTAGATTGTCTCATATCGAAGCTTGCTTGTATACATTTTAGAATAATTCAAGAAGCATTATTGGAATATCCTCAAAAACGGTGCCTTTATATTTCTATCGCACGATAATTTTGCACAAAAATCCAAACGATGAAACTGCTGAATGTCTTAATGACGGGTTCCTTATCCCTCCTACCATAGATGCTGAAAAAGACAATTTTTGTCGAAACGCGTTCATCTGCCTGCTGTGTTGGTTTAAGTATTAAGACCAACGTTACAAAGAATGTGTTTAATTGACTAAATGAATAGCAGGAAGATTTCTACTTATGTCGTTCCAGTACTTCAATACAGTTAGTTGTATTATTCGTTCGGGCGACTATTCCCTAAATAAATACTGAGGGGATGAATTATTAGAAAAAGAAAAATCATGAGAAATTGATATTTTTAGGTCCTACGTGAAGGACAGTGCAGAAAACGTACAAAAAATAGCCTCATTTCGAGGGGGATTCAATTTGTCAAAATTGTACTCAAAATACCGGGCGCGCTGTATCCATAAGGACGTCTTCTCATTTTGCACAACCAAAAGATGAGGTGTGTTTGTAGATAAGAGTTCCAAAATGTTTCCTGTAGATGCTAGCATGTCAACATTTTTACGTCCATATAATTTCGCCTCAACTAATCACATTCCATTCCGCCCCGGAGTATCTCTAAGGAGTCTGCGACTTCTGTCTTCATTTCTGCCTATCCGTTTGGTTTTCTTTCGGAGTTTTGAAAATTGTGTTTTCGTGTGGGATAAAATCAGGACAATTTCATCCAGTCCCTTCTCATTTTTCCCGCTCCGTAAGCCCATACAACTGAGCGTTCCACATGGGATATTTTTTTTGTTTAAGGAACGTGTAAGAGTTGCACAGAGAAAATGCCACTTCAATATGTTCCCATTGATGTTCCAATATTTATCGTACTATCTGAGCCGTGAATCATAGAACCATGGTTTTTAACACCGTAATCATCTTCCCAAAGGACTGTCAACATTTCCCGAAGCATAGAACGCTGCATACGCATTGCCACATTGTGGCATTTTCTTTTGGAACACATTTTTTGCACTCTCTGAGACGTGTTCCTCGAAGCGCCACGGGTATAATTTGTTCTTCTCTTTAGATGAGTTTTTCGCTAGATTTCAACAGTTGGCACCAAGAACAGATCCCTCCAGTTAGGTGTGTATCCTTTGCCGAACACTGAGCTCTGCCTGGTATCTGTTTTAGTTTCTCCAATAGTGCAGGTGAAAGATAATCTGAAGAATTGTTAAGGAAAATAATGCAAATAGGTTATCTTGCCTGATCGTGCGTACCAGTGACGTGGGCCATTGCTATGCTCCCCTAGCCGTGACCTGACATGCACTGAAAGTGGCCAGAATCCCGCATCATCCGTAACCGGTCGCGGCCCGTGGCCGGTACAGTGTCTGACACAGCCGGACCACCGCCCAGCGCCGACCTGAGCGGATTTTTACAATTGCATAGCACAAGGATTAACTATTTTAGATGCATGTTATGCTGACGCGACCATGAAATTGGAAAATTCTCAATAGTCAATGTTTTGAAAATTGTTGTGGTTAAGCCATTAGCACAGCACAATGCTACTTTTGGCGTATTTTGAGTGAGAGTACAGGAAGAGCATTTGCCATGAGGTGACCGGCACTTCAGTAAGGGCTAACCTCCAGCTCCGAGAGGCCGACTCTGCGCCTTGCACGCAATATCCGTGCTTCGAATCATTGAAAGGGTAAATACTCAAAATCCAAACGCGGCGCGTGGATTTAAGAACTGCTATTTTCTTCCCAGATTATTAAGCTTCCATTTGGTATCCAGCAACACTGTCAGTGACGAGGAAGTTGGAGAGATTCTTGTGTGCATTTGAACAACACAAAAAAATTGCTCAAAAAGCCCTCGAGGAACATATATAAATTTTAATATATCAGGAATCAGCATGCCTCAGCTTTCCAATGATGTAACTTTTACTCATTGGGGCATACATTGCCTTCCAACGAACCGTGCGGCAGGTGGCACCGCGCAGGACGCCCAGCCCCCCTTCTAAACAGCTCAGCTTCTAAACGAAATCACCAGAGGGCAAATGTGCAGTGGCAGGATTTTCTGTCAAGCGGCCTTAACGGGCTCTAGGTATGTTTTCCAACCAATGTGGAGGGGCTCGGTGTATCTAATGTTCTGTTTGTTTCAGGTATACTTTAAGGTTTGTTTGAAATCATCACAAAACGTTAAAGGGAGATACGCGAAAAAAATTTATTGGCTATATCAAAAGGTTACAAAAAGTTGTTTCAGAAGTCCTATTCTTATTTTTTGCGAATTCGGCCTGCAAATGCCTTAAAATTGCTCTCAAAGTCAACATTTCTAGACGACTTTACCGGTACACCTCATATCGATGTATATGACGTATAAACGGCTAAGGCTATCAAGTTCTCTAAGAATTAGGTCATATCTATGCTAAACAGTGATGTAGAACTTTTGACTACTACAGAAAAAATTACTTTAGAAAAACAACATTCAAAAACTCTTTTGAAACAGAAATATAGGGCTTAAAAGAAATCACAATTAACCAATCAGAAGCCTGGGACTTCTCAAACCGGGGTCACGTGACCTATCTGACGTAAAAGCTTTGTCATCCTGGGGCGGAAACAGAAAAATGGCTCAAGACCCGAGGTACGAAACCGCTGAAGACTTGAGTAATTATGTTTTATCCGTTTCTAGGGCAAACTAATTCATTTGGTAGTTTTTATAAACTTTTTAAAATTAATTCAAATACAAATACAGGAGCGCAAACATTTGTATTATAAAAACATTACTTTTCAACTTTAAATAGTTTTCGAAAAGTAAGTGATGGGTATGGACATGGGTAAGTGATGGGCATTTTATCGAAACTGTTAACCGATTTCGATAATAAGTGGGTGGCCTCCCAAAATTTTGCCGAAGATACAAAAATAATTGATAGTTTCGTTATCAGGATTTTTCAAATAGCAAGAAACCACAATAAGAATTTTTCGCGTATCTCCCTTTAAACGACGTGTGAAGAAACAAATAAATATTTAGAGTAATTCATGAGAGGACGAAAGCTAATTTCAACCTACACACTACGATCAGAATTTATCAGCCATTCTTTACTGGATTCTGGAAAGACATGGTAAGACGTTTAGAATCTGTTATGTAAGGTGAATGTGGCACCTTGGTCGAATCCCAGAATTTTGTGTAGTTTGGGGTATTTTTAGCCTAAAATCATGAAAACGTCCATGATTTCTGTGAGAAATGTACAATAAGCTCAATATTTTGATTGTTAAAATGTTGCTCTAGGTTTAGAACGACCGGTGATTTGATTGATCTGACAACTACTGCCATATTCAATAGGCTTCAAGGGCTTCAATTGGCTGGTTTTTCACCGTGACGTCAGCATACGTCGTCACACCAATAGCTGACAACTGTGGCAGACTGCTTGGGGTACATTTCAGATACATTTCAGGCCTTTCTCTACGGACATGTTGAGTTTCAAAACAAATGATATGTTGAGTACCTGCCGGGTTTCCCGGCATGCTTTACAACTTGGCTATCTCAGTTAAAATCACGTTATAAAGGTGCCACATTCCCTTTAAAGTGTACAATGGTTTAATTCTGTTGAACGGTTGGCTTTGACAGCTAAACTCAATGGTATGTATCACACCAGATTGTCAGGCCTTTCCGGAACAAGATTCGAGACTTGAGATTCGCGAACGCCTAATTTGTTCAAAAGGAATCCAATACATTATCTGTGATTATGTCCATGTATACGTTAGTTTTATAAATTTTGTCAAAAACATTACGTCTTGAACGCATTTGGCCTTTGGGGAAGAGCTTTTCAGTCGAAAAGTTTTCAGGGATCGGTCGTCACAATCAGGCGTTAGGCTGTAAAGAAGCATTAAACCTTGCAAAGTCCTTGACTGGCAGATGTATTCAAGGTGACTTCTTCTAATTGTGTTGTTTCTCGTCTGCTCTATGCCAGTTGTGATGTTGCACAGTAGTAAGGTGCTCCATTGTTCATGCTCTGCAGTCGGCGGGGCAGAAATCCAAGAAGACCAGCGGCCCCAAAATCGACCTAAGTGAGGAACAGAAGTCGGATATCAGAGAGGCGTTTGATCTATTTGATGCAGAGGGCACTGGTACAATCGACTCAAAGGACCTGAAAGTAAGTGGATATGGCGGCCCCAGCTGTCGGGGTTTCCACGGCCTCGTGTGGAGATGCCAGTACCGGAACCTTCCAATCTGGGCGGGGTGCCGAAGTGTTGCCATTGGCAACTAAAGTCAACCTGCTGCTGACCAGAAGCTGTCCCCTCTGGAACCAACAACTTTTCTAATTCGAGCGTATTCCTACATTCCTCACTGGCTGGTTACAAAATTGTGCAGTTTCTCCAGGCAGAAATCATCAGAATTTTTTCATGAAAAGTAGGAGAGGCCTCGCCCTCCCCCCCCGTATTTCGAAGAGTACGGCGGGATGAGTAATACGCGAGACATGGGCTCTAACTTCTAGATGGTTTAAACTATAGGCAAGGAAAGGCGGTCGATTTAATGCCGCACTCTTCTGTTGTGTTATTATGATATTTTGTTGTCCATAGGTAGTCATTTAAAATTCTGCCTCTACTAAATCAGTTTGGGTCCAGTCTGCCGTTCTGCTGGTGCAAGTGAGCGTTGAACTCTTTCCTATTGGCCTGTCTTGGTACCGTACACGTTTATTGATGTGAAAAAAGCAGCAGCAGCAGCACGGCCGACCTAACCACCACCGTCGGCGCATCCATAGTGTTGTTCTCATGGCAGTATGCCCACGTGCTGTCGTGGTTGAGGGGGACAGACAGGGCCGACTACGGGGCAGCGAGCCCCGAGCGTCTTCTTTCTGCTGCTTGTTTTTCAGGTCGCCCTCAGGGCGCTGGGCTTTGAGCCGCGCAAGGAAGAAATCAAGAAGATGGTGGCCGAGGTTGACAAGGACAATACTGGCAAGATCTGCTTTGAAGACTTTCGGGCGCTTATGTCGTCCAAGATGGCGGAGAAGGACACGAAGGAGGAGATCCTGAAGGCGTTCCGGCTGTTTGACGATGACGAGACCGGCAAGATCTCCTTCAAGAACCTGAAGCGGGTATCTGAGGAACTGGGCGAGAACCTGACCGACGAGGAGCTCAAGGTAAGCCCGCCGCTCGCCAGTGGAAACCTCTTGATGGCGCATTTCCACTCGCATCTTTTCATACAAGTTTGGTTGCTGAAATGGGAAGTCTTACCATTTGTTTGCATTATTGTTAGGGTTGAATAGCATCCCAACCTCCACGGTCATATGATGCCCATCATCCGACCTATTTGTAGAATTACATGAATAAAATCAATTTACGTACCAAAAATCTTCCGAGTTTTTTCAATGCATGGTCTCGTTTAAATACGATTCCTTGCATGTGAATAGTCCGAGGTGTGCGATTACCTTTATTGGTTTCCATCGACGTCCAGGAGGTGGCGTTGTGTTCAGGAAACAGAGTGGAGATTGTGCTGATGGGTTCGTCAGAGAACCCATCGCAGTTTAGGTGGTGTTGGTGTATGCAGGGGGCGGAGTTGAAGCCGTGCCGATATATTCGTCAGAGAAAGAAGTTTCGGTGGTGTTGGTATGTTCAGGAGGAGGAGTTAAGGTGGCGTTGGTGTGTTCAGGAGGCGGAGTTGAGGTTGTGCCGGCGTGTTCGTCAGAGGAGGGAGTTGAGGTGGTGTTGGTGTGTTCAGGAGACGGAGTTGAGGTGGCGTTGGTGTGTGGGGAGACGGAGTTGAGGTGGTGTTGGTGTGTTCAAGAGACGGAGTTGAGGTGGTGTTGGTGTGTTCACGAGACGGAGTTGAGGTGGCGTTGGTGTGTGGGGAGACGGAGTTGAGGTGGCGTTAGTGTGTGGGGAACGGAGTTGAGGTGGTGCCGGTGTGTGGGGAGACGGAGTTGAGGCGGTGCCGGTGTGTGGGGAGACGGATTTGAAGTGGTGCCGGTGTGTGAGGAGACGGAGTTGAGGTGGTGTTGGTGTGTTCTGGAGACGGAGTTGAGGTGGTGCTGGTATGTGGGGAGACGGAGTTGAGGTGGTGCCGGTGTGTGGGGAGACGGAGCTGAGGTGGTGCCGGTGTGTGGGGAGACGGAGTTGAGGTGGTGCCGGTGTGGGGAGACGGAGTTGAGGTGGTGCCGGTGTGAGGAGACGGAGTTGAAGTGGTGCCGGTGTGGGGAGACGGAGTTGAGGTGGTGCCGGTGTGTGTGTGTGTGTGGAGACGGAGTTGAGGTGGTGCCGGTGTGTGAGGAGACGGAGTTGAGGTGGTGCCGGTGTGGGGAGACGGAGTTTAGGTGGTGCCGGTGTGAGGAGACGGAGTTGAAGTGGTGCCGGTGTGGGGAGACGGAGTTGAGGTGGTGTTGGTGTGTTCTGGAGACGGAGTTGAGGTGGTGCGGTGTGTGTGGAGACGGAGTTGAGGTGGTGCGGTGTGTGTGGAGACGGAGTTGAGGTGGTGCCTGTGTGGGGAGACGGAGTTGAGGTGGTGCTGGTGTGGGGAGACGGAGTTGAGGTGGTGCTGGTGTGTGTGGAGACGGAGTTGAGGTGGTGCCGGTGTGTGTGGAGACGGAGTTGAGGTGGTGCCGGTGTGTGTTGAGACGGAGTTGAGGTGGTGCCGGTGTGGGGAGACGGAGTTGAGGTGGTGCCGGTGTGTGTGGAGACTGAGTTGAGGTGGTGCGGTGTGTGTGGAGATGGAGTTGAGGTGGTGCGGTGTGTGTGGAGACAGAGTTGAGGTGGTGCCGGTGTGGGGAGACGGAGTTGAGGTGGTGCTGGTGTGTGGGGAGACGGAGTTGAAGTGGCGCCGGTGTGTGAGGAGACGGAGTTGAGGTGGTGTTTGTGTGTTCTGGAGACGGAGTTGAGGTGGTGCCGGTGTGTGTGGAGACGGAGTTGAGGTGGTGCCGGTGTGTGGGGAGACGGAGTTGAGGTGGTGCCGGTGTGGGGAGACGGAGTTGAGGTGGTGCCGGTGTGTGTGGAGACGGAGTTGAGGTGGTGCCGGTTTGGGGAGACGGAGTTGAGGTGGTGCCGGTGTGTGGGGAGACGGAGTTGAGGTGGTGCAGGTGTGGGGAGACGGAGTTGAGGTGACGTTGGTGCGTTCTGGGAACGAAGTTGAGGTGGTGTTGGTGTGTTCTGGAGACGGAGTTGAGTTGGTGCCGGTGTGTTCGCCAGGAGATGATTGAAGAGGCGGACTTGGATGGCGACAGCGAGATCAATCAGGATGAGTTTCTCCGCATCATGAAGAAGACCAGCCTGTACTGACCGGGACCGGTGGTGACCAGCTGGCAGTGGTGAGCTGGCCTCGCCTCGCCGCAGATATTGACTTCCTGCTATCTGCTGCCCTCCGCAGAGCACCGCCGAGGAAAGTGACAGCCTCTGCCTGGAATTGAAATCCCTTTGTGTTTGTCGGTGGATGCTGGCTCACAGTTGCTTGGGATTTGTTTTGTCAAATCATGTCTTCGGAGGTTTTCATTCACTAATGTTAACGGTGATTTTCGGCAGTTCTTCCCGCGCAGTCCTCCCCGCCGAGCATCTTGTGGATATTCAGCTCTTATTACGTTGAGAGCGGGAGTATGTGGCCATATCCTCATTTGATTGTTGCGAGGACCAACTGCCCAGACTAACCCCTGAATTCCCGCCGCCCATCGCCATATCCAGTAGCGCTATTCCTGACCAAGGTTAACGGTTAAAGGGAATGTGGCACTTTGGTGGAATCCTGGAATTTATTTTAATAAGAGATACTTTTAGCCGCAAATCACGGAATCGTCCAGATTTTTCTGAAAAAAGTACAATAAGCTGAATATTTTGATTTTTAAATGCACCTCTAGGAAACGAAATAATCATATGCCAGCGGATGATGTCATGATCTGGAAACCACTGCCATGTTCCATAGGCTTCAAGGGCTTCGATTGGCTGATACCGTGACGTCAGCATATGTCGTCACACCAACAGCCATGAGAACTGTGGCCTGCTGCTAAGGGTACTTGAGGGGTACATTTAAGGTAGGTTTTAGTTTTTTTCTACGAGTTCCAACACGAATGATATATTGAGTACCGGGTTTTCGGACTTTCTTTACAACTTGGCTATCTCAGTTAAAGGTGCCACATTCACTTCAAATCCAACTTGTCAGACGCGAGCACGTTGGTATGATATACGACCCTGTCTGGGGTCATACTGAGTGATTGATCCCTTATTTCGACCTCCAAGTGGGCCGAAGGTCTCAGATTGGATAATCTGCAGGGGAAGTTTCCGATCTCCGGCAAAAGTGAAGCGTCGATAGACAAACTGCCAGACCCGAAAATCCGTACCCCGAACAATGTTCTCGGAGGCGTCCAGGCGCCGCTGTGTTGCATCACCAAACCAGAAGGAACCGGGGTGGTTCAGGCAGTGGTGTGATACTGATCCAGTTCGCATATCAAGGCTCAACTATTCATTTATCAATTTTACGCACGTGTGCGGATCATCATAAAAGAAACGTTCATGCACGTACTTTATGCCTTAATAAACGTTTCTTGGTATTATAGTAAGCGACGGCTTCGTCCACCTCAACCCTCTCGGGAAGGGTTGCAGACCAGTCACCAGTCTTCCGTAGAACCAGCCGGGACTCGCCTCGGCCTCTTTTGAGCAGCCGAAACTCACCGACGGTCGTAGAAACCAGGTTGGTTCAAACAAAAATTTTCAAGTCTTATGAATATATAAAATGGACCCGGTTCTCTTTCCAACGAATACAAAGCTTAAACTGAAACACTGAAGAAAATAGAAGCAGTGACTTGTTTTCATGAATGCCCAAAAACATCATCCCCTTAGAATCAGGCTGTAGAGTCTGGGACATAGAAAAAGTGACGTCATTTTCAGATCACCATGCTTTTTTACCCTTGTCTTGCTCCGCGCCTCGCACCTGAAACCTTGAACGGAAACTGCAGTTGACCGGGCGAGAAGCTCCCAGCGTGCTCCGTCCACATTACAAGAGTTGCGCTCCTTTCTTTGAACAGTGAGCTGATGAGACAACTCAGTGGGTGCTGAAACGGAAGGTGCACCTTGGTCGAATCCCGGAATTTAGTATAATTAGGGGTATTTTGAGCCGAAAATCGTGAAAATGTTCGGTATATTTTCCCGAAAGATGTACACTAACCTCAATATTTTTAAAATACTCATCTATGGTAAGAAATAAACCTCTGCCTCTCGTCATGATTTGGTAACTACTACCATATTCACTAGGCTTCAATAGGCTGACTACTAGGGTGGGTCATACTCATGAGAAAAATAAAATTTCCGTATTTTAACTCGGTACTACGATTTTTTATGCGAAATTCAATTCTAAGGAACTTTCTACAAATACATTTTGGTCACGAATTACTTAAAAGGTCGCAAAAACGAACATATGTGTTTTTGAAGTTATTAGTAGAGAAGTTTTAGGATAATGCCGACTCTCGCAGGCAGTGTGAGCTTTCGAGCGATCGCGAGCTATCAAGTTCAGCCATGCAGACCACAAATTCAGGTTGCACGCGCCAGGGTCGTTTCTAGTGCACCTTTGGGGGAGGGGGATCCGGGACATATAATGAGAAAACACAACTTGTTTATAAAAATCGGTTTAAATCGGCTAAAACTGCTATGTGACTGCGTTCAGGGGCATGACCAGACTGCTTCTCCTGGATCCGTCCCTGGCACGTGCACTTGATAAAATCTCAACGCGAGAAGAAATGGACAAAAAGTGGCGAAGTCAGTGTTCAGAACCTGAGCTTCTTATAGCTTAGGTATATCTACACATCAAATATTGTGTTTACTTTCCCGCTCATTCTTACTAGTCACGTCATCCATGCTTTCTTAGTTGCTTCTTCAGTAACACCGGTACAGGCTTGTCAATTTATTTTGTATGCAAAACTCATTCTTATCTCCCCTACAGGAACCTATCTTATTTGATAGCTCTCAAGACGAGAAAGGACCTGACCTCAGGGTTGGTAAATTACCTGGGGAAAGGGAGAGACATGTTGGAGACTGAGCTTCCAACCCTGAGATTTGCATTTAAGAAAGCGTTGCAGATAAGAGATGAGAAAGTTCTCTCCACTGGAAAGGATCCTAGAAGTGTTGATATGAGTGTGACACAGTAGTGAGAGATGTTATACTGTGGTCTAAGTCTAACTCAGAGTTCATGGCCCCAGTGACAGTGAAATCTCGTGCAATTAAGAAGAGGCTAATGGATGCTTGGGTCAAGGCCGGAGATATCGTCAGACAGATAATCACAAATAAAGATCAGATCAGTCGATTTGATGATAAACTTGACACATTGCTCGAAATCACAGTATTTCAGGTGTGATTGAGCCATGTCTTGGAGCCTGCTCCTCTTCATGTCTTGGATTCCACATCAACTGAATATTTGTGGAATATTGGTTGATAAGTAGGCCAAGTTGATATTTATGTACACTTTACCACAAGAAATGTTTCGTCAGACAGGGACGTATGTCTGCCAACTTGTAATTTTTGTGGGTTAACAGCCTAGGTAGGGATAGAAGGGATAGCAAATGTTTCATCACCTGCATTTGGCTACAAGCGACATTGACAGCAAGCATCAGTGGCTGCTCAAGAGAGAAGGTATTCATGTGGAGTAGGGCATTCATTTTTCTTTCTTTTTTTTGGCCCTGGCTGCTTTATCTTAGTGTTGTTCCGGATTCCCCAGATGTGAGGCCGCAGAAGGCTTTAAGGTAGATCTAGTAGGGATTTCTTTTCTTTTTGTACGTATGGACCTTCGAGAGAACGTCGTTGCTCCCTATCAAGCGTTGGTCGTTCGGAGTTGCCGTAGCTCTGCATTTTCACTTTTGATGTTTCTGAACATGAAAAACTGTAACTGTTCCAAGCAGGATAAGCTCCCAGTGTTGGAGCTGGAGTGGATTTGTAGGCAGCGGACCAAGAAGGGTGAGAAGTCCGGGATGATGATGATGTCTGTGGACCGGGTGGAAACGGAGAGACTAAAGAAAGCTGAGAAGAGAAGCAGGAAACGACGTTGAGAGAGGAGAGGACCAGAAAGAAGAAACTGCAGAGGGAAGAGCAACTGGTTTTGCAAAATGAGGACATGTTTGTTCCCCCAAGTGCAGTGAATATCATTTTTGGATGAGCCCACTCAGTCCCCGACTCCAGATCAGACAACAACAAAGATATAACAGACATACTCAAGGATACTGAGCCATGCGACACATGTGCTTCATCTCCCAGCACTAGCACTGATAAGAGGAACTATAGCCAATCAAACACGCTGCAGCGGCCAGTTTAAGGTTCCAGAACTCTGCTACTCAGACAGCAGTAACATACTCTGCTTTCCTGAGAGATCTGATGGAAGCTGGGCACGTTTCAAAGATTAAGTCCTATCTTGCTCTCGATAAAAATAAAGTTATATTTCTTTCTTCCAGAACTCTGCTGCTCAGACAGCAGTAACATGCTCTGCATTCCTGAGAGATCTGATGGAAGCTGGGCACGTTTCAAAGAATAAGTCGTATCTTGCTCTCGATAAAATGAAAGTTTGCTTTATGTCTTTCTTTTTATCGAGAGCAAGATACGACTTATTCTTTGAAACGTGCCCAGCTTCCATCAGATCTCTCAGGAAAGCAGAGCATGTTACTGCTGTCTGAATAGCAAAGTTCTGGAACCTTAAACAGGCCGCTGCAGCGTGTTTGATTGGCTATAGTTCCTCTTATCAGTGCTAGTGTTGGGAGATGAAGCACTTGTGTCGCATGGCTCAGTATCCTTGAGTATGTCTGTTATATTTTTGTTGTTGTCGGATCTGGAGTCGGGTCATCCAAAAATGATAATCCACTGCACTTGGGGGAACAAACATCTCCTCATCTCGCAAAACCAGTTGCTCTTCCTCTTCTTGATAGCACGAGATTTCACTGTCACTGGGGCCATGAACTGTGAGTTAGACTTAGACCACAGTATGATAACATCTCTCACTACGATGTCCATTATCACACTCATATCAACACTTCTAGGATCCTTTCCAGTGGAGAGAAATTTCTCATCTCTTATCTGCAAGGTTTTCTTAAATGCAGATCTCAGGGTTGGGAGCTCAGTCTCCAACATGTCTCTCCCTTTCCCCAGGTAATTTACCAAACCTGAGGTCAGGTCCTTTCTCGTCTTGAGAGCTATGAAATAAGATAGGTTCTTGTAGGGGAGATAATGAGTTTTGCATACAAAATAAATTCACAAGCATGTGCCAGTGTTACAGATGAAGCAACTAAGAAAGCATGGATGACGTGACTAGTTAAAATGAGCGGGAAAGTAAACACATTAGTTATATCATGGCGATTTGTTTAATCAAGTCTGCTAAATGTGTAGATATACCTAAGCTTTAAGAAGCTCAGGTTCTGAGCACTGTGTGATTTCGCCGCTTTTTATCCATTTCTTCTCGCGTCTAGATTTTATCAAGTGCACGTGCCAGGGACGGATCCAGGGGAAGCAATCTGGTCATGCCCCTGAACGCAGTCACATATTACCCAGTTTTGGCAGATTTAGACCGATTTTTATAAACAAGTTGTGTTTTCTCATTATATGTCCCGGATCCCCCTCCCCCAAAGGTGCACTAGAAACAACCCTGGCGCGTGCAACCTGAATTTGTGGTCTGCATGGCTGAACTTGTGGTGTTTTAGGGCGCTTTCAGCAACTGGGCTATACGCGGTGGCTGAACTTGATAGCTCGCGATCGCTCGAAAGCTCACACTGCCTGCGAGAGTCGGCATTATCCTAAAACTTCTCTACTCATAACTTCAAAAACACACATGTTCGTTTTTTCGACCTTTTAAGTAATTTGTGACCAAAATGTATTTGAAGAAAGTTTCTTAGAATTGAATTTCGCATAATAAAATCGTAGTACCGAGTTAAAATACGGAAATTTTATTTTTCTCCTGAGTATGACCCACCCTACTGACTACTCACCGTGACGTCACGCGAACAGCTGACGCGTTGAGTACATTTCAGGTAGGTTTTTAGCTTTTATCTACGGAAATTTTGGGTTCCAAGACAAATGAAATGATATGGTGCGTACCGGGTTTAAGGGAATGTGGCACCTTCATAATGCGATTTTAACCGAGATAGCATGACGAAAAAACCTGGTACTTGATATATAATTTGTCTTGAAACTCAAAATTGCCGTGGACAAGCTAAAAACCTACCTGAAATGTACCCCAAATCTACCCCAGCCATGCGGCCACAGTTGTGAGCTGTTGGTGTGACGACAGCGCTGACGTCACGGTGGTAATCAGCCACTTGAAGCCCACTGAATATGGTAGTATTTGCCAGATCCTGACGCCATCCACAGGTAGATATTTTTCACCCCTATGGTCATTCTAAAAATCAAAATACTGAGCTCATTGTACACTTTTCAGAGAAATCGTGAACGTTTTCATTATTTTCGGCTACAAATACCCCTAATTACACTTAATTCCTGGATTCGACCAAGGTGTCATATTCCCTTTAAGCCACGCAGAAATGCGGTGGGATCCACTGCCAGAGCTTGATTCGTGGAAAGCTCATAAAACAGGTCATTTCATGAATGCATTGTACGTGGGGAAAATGAGGCATTGAATGGCAGCGCGTTCTAGTCAGTCACCGTGTTTCTGTGCCTAGCGTTTGGTCTACATTCCATGTTGAGCAGTGGCTATTCGGGGATGCTCGCGGGCGGTGTGTCTAGCTCAGTGTTCTGCATATGTGCATCTGCTTGTGGCTTCCTATACATCATCCTCACACTTATGTAAACTTTTGTCGACTCTTCAATATCATCGGACCCATCTCAATACAGCTAGTCAATTTTTAACCAGTGTTTTCGCGGTAGCTGGGCGCGGGGTGTAGGACGGCAGCGCTGGAGAAGTTCGGGCGACATGACATCAAAACCTACCACTAGAGCGAGTTTCACACAATTTACGTAAGAAAAGAGCCAACGCCTGGCATTCGAAATGTATTTGTTCTTACATTTAAATAAAATCGCGACCGCAATCAGGGCGTTTCAGCATTTTAAAAATCGCATAACCTGGTGAGATACGAGTGTATTTTCTCGCTGTTTCAGCCCTGTGATATAAAACTTCTGGAGGGCTGAAGCGCCCGTTTTAGCGCCCGTCTCAAACGCAACTAGCCGTATTCGAGTGGTGCTGTTATCACGGGGTCCAGCCTACCTGGATGCCGAGATTACAAGAAATGGTAGATGACCCGCCTCCAAACGGTATTCAATTTGGAATGGGACGAAGAAGGGATCGGATGAGCCGCTTTCACGGACTCGATGACCATTGTTGGATATTCGATAATATTTTAAATCACCATTGATTCTGGAACCGCAAGCGGGCGTCATGAAGGAAGTCCAGGCGGCGGAAGCTAAGAAAAAATCCAGCGCTGCCAGGCTGAAATTGTCGGGATATTAATCACAACACTGGATGATGTTTTCTGGTGACAGTTCTAGTTCTGGGCAGTGATTCCGGTCGATCGCTGACAAAGGCGCCCGAAACTCCGACCCCCGGAACTGTTTTGGCCGCAGAAATCGCGTCGCTACCACCGCCCCTCAGCACATTTTGACTTCTTTGATAACTCACCAGGCAGTTTCGCAGTGAGCGAATGGTGCCAACGCCAGCGCCTGTTATCGTTTGGACATCGCAGTTCTCATCCAAACGGCGAGCTTCCACCTCCGCCAGCCAGAGACACCAACCACAGCGGCTCGGTATATTGGCATCAGTCTAAACAGAGTCGAGCACAGGCGGCTCGTAGCCGTCGGCCTTCTCCATTGGCGCTCCGGCCTCACCCACGTTGGAGGTGGTGTTCTTGCTGTCGCCGTGCAGCTCCAGCAGCTTGCTCATATCAAAACGAGGCCGCCGCAGCACCTTCACCTTCCGCAGGTAGACGTCGTGCAGCGGGTAGATTTTGCTACACGCCTTCTCGATGTCTTTGGCGATCGTGTCCGGGATCAGTTTGTTCACCACCTCCTTCAGGTCGACGGAGGCCACCTCCTTGGAGATCACCTCCACCTGATGGAGCCAAGCCCATTACAGTCAGACGATCAAGTTCGACTGGTGCGGCCCATCAACTGTTAGAAAGTTCAACAAACACATACAGGAGGCCATTGCATACAACGCCGACTCGAATGCAGATGGCTTATTTTTAGTGCATGTTCTATGCTTTGCCCTAAGGCGACTGTTGCCACCGCAACGCCGATTATAGGGAATGGACCACTTTGTCGAAATTCTAAAAACAACAATTTAGGAACAAGAGGTCTGAAAACCAGGAAACATTTCCCCCAATTTCATACACCAAAAGCAGAAATATATCTCCTTTTCTAACAATAAATGACGGCATGGTCTGAAAACCAGGAAACATTTCCCCCAATTTCATACACCAAAAGCAGAAATATATCTCCTTTTCTAACAATAAATGACGGCATGGTCTGAAAACCAGGAAACATTTCCCCCAATTTCATACACCAAAAGCAGAAATATATCTCCTTTTCTAACAATAAATGACGTCATCAAAATAAGTTGTAATAATCAGTGAAATCCCAAATTTTGATCATATACTCGCGGTTAAAGCCCATTCACGGCCTTTCCGCATGACAAAAATGCCGTGCAGTACAAGAAACACTAGCCCAAAAACTGAACGTCAGATGTCGTTACGGCGGCCGTATTTATTCAGTGCCCGAAAGATAAAACACATGCTTGATGTGAAAAACAATTTCAGAGTTAGATTTTGAACAAAACCAATTGACACAAAGAAAATCACCCACCACTGGTTAACCTATACCCTAATCACCACCCAGTGAAAATAATTGACCATAAAACTTTTCAAAATAGTATCAATTTAAAGAAGACGTGTCACAAGGTCAAGAGGTCAAATCCTTTATTTTTCTGATATGGCCCGTTGTATCTTCTGTCCAGCGATATTCATTAATTTCGATCAGCCACTTTTAAGATACACAATTATTTCTGCTTTAATGCTTAACCTCGAAACTTTGATGACATCTTGTGACCTCTTTGACTTTGAGATCTGAAAATGGGCCTAACTTTTCTTTTGTATAGGGACCTTGGGTACAAAACTTGGTGTAAGTCTGAGGGGCCATGGTGAACTTGTCGGTGCCTAACTAGACCACTTGTCCAGGAACCACCCTATTATCCCACGAACTATTGGTCATTCGGCGTGATTAAACAAACATGTGCCTTTATCTATAGTTTCAATTACATGCCAACATGCGCTTGACATCCTCATTATTTGCAAATGCCGGGCAAAGAACGTCAGCTGCCCTCAGGTGGGGCGCCGGTGGCTGGACTTGACAGCGGCTATGGGGGATAAGACCCTCACAGGTCAGGCGACCACTTCATTGTAGCGGTTTGCACACGATACAACAGGGAAAGGATCTGCGAGTGGGATGGTTTGGCCCGCGGCAGTGTTAGGGTTGTGCCGAGCAGAGGGCAACAGCCCGCAGCACGAGTGCTTAGTCGGTCTTCATCGAGGTGAAGAGCATTTGAAAATATATTTTCAGAACTTACCCAGTCACGTTACTGTTCTGATTCGGCCGTGCGGAGGATGAAATGGGAAAATATTTGAGAAATTGTTCTCTCTGTATTGGAAGGAGAATTTGGATACGCCATGTCTGTGGTTTTCTGTACCGCTCGGATGCTGTCGTGCGGACCGGCCAGACTGCCTCAGGCATCGTCCGACAGTGTCCGTGTCGGGTCGACCGAGTGCACCATTAAAACTCCCTTCTCCTTAAGTGCACCCCTGTAATTTGCATTGTTTGATGCGGTTTAAAGGAAACGTGGGAGTTTGGTGCAGTTCCAGACTGCGGTGCCTTTAAGGGCTGAATGTGTGTGTGTGTGTGTGTGTGTGTGTGTGTGTGTGTGTGTGTGTGTGTGTGTGTGTGTGTGTGTGTGTGTGTGTGTGTGTGTGTGTGTGTGTGTGTGTGTGTGTGTGTGTGTGTGTGTGTGTGTGTGTGTGTGTGTGTGTGTGTGTGTGTGTGTGTGTGTGTGTGTGTGTGTGTGTGTGTGTGTGTGTGTGTGTGTGTGTGTGTGTGTGTGTGTGTGTGTGTGTGTGTGTGTGTGTGTGTGTGTGTGTGTGTGTGTGTGTGTGTGTGTGTGTGTGTGTGTGTGTGTGTGTGTGTGTGTGTGTGTGTGTGTGTGTGTGTGTGTGTGTGTGTGTGTGGTGTGTGTGCGTGGGTGTGTGTGCGTGTATATATATAATGTTGAAAATAATGGATTTGACCTATTTCCGGAAAAATGGCTAATAAACCTTTTTCAATTTTCCTCTGCTAGCAATAGTCTCCAAATTAGCGGGACGTAAAATCGGCGCATGAGCTGGTAATACTTTATGCCAGACTGACCTGTTTGATTTGCGCCAAAAATGAAAACGAACCGAACTCAAGCGTTTTTAGCTAAGGGAGTGCTATCAGGAAATAAAGCGATCTTCAATTTTTTTCTTGATATAAGAAAACAAATTTCCCGTTTCAAACTAGCCAATAAAGCGAGATATACGCATTTATCGTACAGTACCAAATTCATGTGAAACACGTGGGTTTTAAGATATCCACGCCAAAAATAATTATCCGCGCCGGAAGCGCAGCGTAGCTCGACATGACGTCATTTTCCTTAGTTTGCCTCATAGCAAGTAAACACCCGGGAGGACGGGGTCGGTAGGGGGCAAATTTTACAATTTTTTTCTCCGCGAACGGCAAGTTCGGAGACAGAAGAAATACGGATAAGTTGTATTTCAACATACCCTATCACATGGCCATCTCACTTCAAATCCCATTATAAAGGTACCACATTCCTTTTAAGGCGATGGCGTTCGGTTACAAGCCATTGCTTCCCTTGGTGAGCGATTTCTGAAAAAGTTGTTATTTCTGACATTCAGGGCTTTTAATCCACTTCAGCATGTCTTAACAAAGGTTTACCAGAGATCACTGAAGGTTACGCTTTTCGAGAGCGTTTGCGTCCATTACATATCATACGCGACTTTCTTAATTAGTTTAAACTTGACTCATTTAGGCTCCCTGTGACGTCAGAGCTCGACGGGTACGTTCTAACTACGCAAGCAGAGGTCGATAGGCGTGGTTTCGGCACTGACCCGCTTTTCTCCGATGGTTTCTAAGGCCGTTTTGCGGGGTCAGAAATGGCCCCAGGCTGTTTGGGTGTCAAGAAAGCGAAGGCGATGGCCGATTAATAGGGGAAGCGCACAAAATTGATCCAAAGTTCGTCCCTAGTCTGAGCCTGGAGGTTTGAATGGTATAATATCAAACATTATAAATCAAATACTGTAAAATATGAGTACTGAGAAAAGTCGAACTAAAAGGCACGAACGTCTTCTGGTGCAAAGATTATATTTACCCATAACATTCACCCCAAAATATTTTCTAAAACAGCTGACGAACCAATTCAAAAATGTTTTTCACAGAAAAACAAAACTAGCCAAACAATTCCGGGGAAAAATTGTGCCCCGCGTGCAAATCTTAAAACCATTCAAGTCTGCAAAAAATGAAACCGTGAGAACTAAACGTAAAATTAAACATAGCCTGTCATAGCAAATGAGTCAAATACATTTATCAAGTAATCGTGTGAGCTCACCCATTTTCTCGACCTGATTCTTCACCACATGTCGGAGAAAATTTTTCCATTTCACTGTACCTTGTTTTTTTCTTGTTTTGGTTTTAAGTTTTGGCTTATCGACGCACCAACTGCCGGTATATGGCTTGGTTTTAAGTTTGAGCTTAGGCAGTTTTAGTGCTTTGATGACTTTTAAATCTTCATGGCCCTGGCGAGTACATTGGAGCTGCCTTGGACGTTTCACCTTCAAGAGGCATGAGAAATAGGGTATGTTCCAGGCCCTCTTGCGAAAATCCAAGAGCTTTTGGCGCCAGGTGCTTTGTAAAAAATTACCCAAGACAAATGACGCAAGGGATTGAAACACGTGAGTCATAATTGTCATAACAAAGAACAAGGTGATAATGGCACGTTTATGTACGTTATTTACCTTGTGTATTTTTCAAGGCCAATAGGCATTTCCTCAAAATTTCTCAAAAGACACCAAAATCTCTCCAATTTTCGCAAGAGCTTTCGCCTGGGACATCCCAATCAGGGTTGGCATTTTTGCCAGTTGAGAGGAGTTTCTGCCGCCAGCCGGTTTTTACCGGTTTAAACCGGCAAAAAGTGGCAGAAAGTGGCAAAAACTCGGGGAGGCCAAATTTGTCATTATTTATGAAAACTGAACTTTAAGTGTTTTCCAATAGTTTTTACCAACATCATGCTGATAATTACACTTCATTTCCGGTATTCTAATCTTATTTAGCATTATATATTTTCTAGTCTTAGTCTTAAGCCTTAGTGCAGCAAACGCAGATATGATCACATACTATCCACATTTTAATCAGTTCAGTTGTTAATCCTCGATCATATTATCAGCTGAATCAAACAGGGGCTAATTCTGATGTCTGGTGGTAGTCTAGATGAAATAAGACGGTTTTCTTGACTAGAAAGTCAAGCCGCTCGAGCTCAGTAAGAATCCAGCCCATGCGTTGGGGTCTCCGATGCAGTTCTCCATCGGAGGCAATGCAAGCACCTTTTAGGTGCACGACATATTACTGCGAAGACCGTTATTATTTGATGTGTCGTATTTGGTGACATTTTGAGTTTTCTTCAACGCCGAACAGTGGCGAACATTAGAACGGGTACAAGCTGGGTATTCCCAAGCTCCTCAGAGTGACTGGTGTACTGGATCTTTTACGGCGAAGGACATTATTTCAGACTGAATACATGGAAACTGCATTATTAGCAGTACTTTTGAGCTTCTGTAAGCTATACTTATCAAGTGAAGATCAGCATTGACTGACCTGTTCTGGTGAAAACATTCACCTTTTCAAACATGCTGTCTCCTCTAGCTACTTTGTTCGTCTCTTCTGATAATAAGCTCTCAAACCTAGTGGCTTGTACCCCCAGTGGTCGGTTATACCACACATTTATCTCTTGGCAGGCGCACACCTAGGATTTTCGTTTGGGAGGTGGCAGGCTGATGGGGGGGGGGCGGTATGTCACGTGCAACATTTTTTCTCTGGTGAGGAGGCGGCAGTTTCGGAACAGGGGCTGCTTGAATCACTTATTGGGCGAATGCTTTAACGCAGGAGAGGCACGCTAGGGGCAAGGGACGGCAAGGTGAGAGTTGAACTGGTACTAAAAGCCAGATCAGGCTCATTTCTGCCCTCCATGGGTGCCTGCGTCTGCCTCTCCCCCTTGGGTGGGCTACTGTCTCTTCGAATAAAATATATGAAATAAATTATATAAAATAAAATAATGTTGAATGGACCAAATTGTTGTTTAATAATATGAATATGATTTCTTGCGATCAGAGAACAAATCTTTATATTGACATACCTACATTTCTGATGTGGTATTTCACTTGTGGCGCCATCTAAAATGTATGTACCGGTTCCTAACTAACAATAGAAGCAATGACACTTCATCCATTGCAACAACCCTTCACTTATCCGTATTTCTTCTGTCTCCGAACTTGCCTTTCGCGGAGAAAAAAAATTGTAAAATTTGCCCCCTACCGACCCCGTCCTCCCGGGTGTTTACTTGCTATGAGGCAAACTAAGGAAAATGACGTCATGTCGTGGGGCTGAACGACGCACCAACTGCCAGGGTCATACGGCATCGCCAAATCCCACCCTGTTGGAAGGGAGTTCGGGGATCAGATCGACTTATCCAGAGACTTCGCCGGGACTTGAAACCCGGGACCAGTAGCTTAGAAGACAAGAGTGCTATCGACTAGGCCACCTCGTCCCCTGGACACATGAGCAACGAGAAAACATTGAGATAAAATGCAGACAGCATATCTGATCCTAATCTCGAAAAATTCTCTAAATAAATATGAGGATTCAGCACTTATGGAAATCGATCGTTTTAGTGGCACAGTGTCCTGAAATTCACAATTTTAAGTGGAAAACGTATCTTTTTCAGATTTATTTAGGGCTCACCAGGGACTTGTTTTGACCTCACTTGGCAGAGGAATCCCGGGCATGAAAACCGGTATAATACACATCTAAATTATGACAGTGAATACCCAAACCATATAAGTATAATTCCCAACCACCATTGATTTAATATCTTGCCTGATTACGTCCCCTCGCCAATCTCAAACGCCAATACTACTCCTCCCACATACACCAAGAACGATATGACAACATGTTAACGCCGCACAAAACACAAAACAATCCCGGACTGCCCCAAACTAAAATATAAAACCCACAGAAAAAACACCAACGGTGACATGGAAAAAGTGAGCTGACAAAGGTTTTCTGGAGGTATAACAAACTTTGTCATGTCACAGAAGTTTCTGGCCCTTTCAAATACAAAAGATGGCGCATACGTTTTGCCTAAGCCGGCTTGGGATTGGCTGCTACCAGATTTTCAGGCGAAGGAAATACTTCACGTGGGTATATGTTCAGTGAGGCTGGTTGGATCGAGGCGCATTCGTTTTCGTCCACTTCTAATTTTCGGGAATTATTCGCATTAGAATAGGATACAAGTCACATTTGAAAGGTTCAAAATGAAACGTAGATTCCTATCAAGACCACCAATAATGTGAAAGTAATCTTATAATTTCCAAGGAGGCTTCCAAAGTCAACCCTGATTTTTGGACTATTTTTTAGTGTTGATGACATTGAGGAATAAATTAGGATATATATTATTTTACTGAACAAAACTTGGAAAGTAATACATTTTTTCTTCAAGAAAAATAAATAGGTAATTTCTAGGTATTTTTATTAGGCGGTTTAAGAGCTTCCTTGAAATTTTCAAACGCTCAGAACAACATAATGATTTCGATAAAAATCTCCACTTTAAGTGAGGCCGATTCCACCTTTCAATATGTTTCGTAAAATACAGATTTATATTTCTTTTTGTTAGTTATTTCAAGTTGAAACATATTTTAGCAACATTTCTAGCGTTGGATTGCCCTCAACCGTGAGTTTATTAATGAGAAATGGGATTCCAAAGACATCCAAGTACCGAATTGGTCTCGGTGAAAAGGCCTCAGCTGGATTTCGTCCATTCAGAACAATGACGTCACTTTGTCGTATTTGGGGGCCGAAATGATCTCGGGTGTCATGAATGGGTGCGCAAGTGCACGCGGTGAGTTTTTTTAGTTACTTCGGTAACCTTGGCGAGCCCTGTATTGAGGCGGGAATATCCCCAAGGCAGAGAATACAGAATTTTGAGGTCAGTATGGTTGTTGGAGGAAAGAAGACTGGAAATTGAGTGCGTGGAAGGTATTTGAGTTTGCTGTTGGAAGGGATATTGTGGATGAAGGTTCATTTCTTATCCCTGATACTGCAACTTACCTTTCCGGAAATTCACGATTAATTTAACCATTTCTCCCATCTTGCACTGACCATGGTGCGCCGGATGTTGCGGATCTGCGAGTGCTGGGCGTACGCAGTCTTCTTCTCCGAGTTGGGGTTCTTCTTAGTAAAGCCGATGCAGAAGACACGCAGCAGGTAGCCGTCGGTGGTCTTAACGTCCACGTTGGCCTCAATCAGCGTCTGCCAGTGAAGGGTAACACTCGTGTCGGGGCCGGGACAAGGCGTCCATGTCACATACCAACTTAACCTTCGCCCGGGTGGGGGGTCTTTTTAGACCCCCCTCGGGTTTTTCCGAAGTGACCAAAAAACGGC
Organism: Lepas anatifera; assembly: GCA_034440635.1. Lineage (NCBI taxonomy): Eukaryota > Metazoa > Arthropoda > Thecostraca > Lepadidae > Lepas > Lepas anatifera. The sequence continues at coordinate 174,701 of JAOTON010001797.1, forward strand.
GGCGCGCAGCCGCCAAACTTGGTATAGCTGTTCCTTCATGATTTTTACATCTTTCCTCCTGAAAATTTTGGCTCAAGGTCATATCAGGTCAGGTCACCAGGTCAGGTGAAGTGACCTAACCTCAAAAAAATACTTAGGACGGCATAACTAAAAGAAGGGTTAATCGATCAAGTTGAAACTCATACCACATCTTGGGCCCACCAGGAGCTACAACATTTGTTCCGGGATTTTTGATATTGGTGACCTAAGGTCATGTGCAGAGCATGACCTCCCCATTGACAATGCATGGGGAAAATCACGAAATGAGCTTTTCTCAGTAAGTATGGATGGAATCAACTTCAAACATCGGTTGCGACTTGCTCTTAGCCCATTTCTGAAGCTGATACCAAAATTTTTGACTTGTGACCTTTAAAAGGTCACCTTAGGTCAAATAAGCATTTTTTGGTGTTTTTCTCTATAAATTTTGAATAAACTAAGATAGAGCTTTTATTTTGTCACCAAAGTGTTTGTATAGTCACTGGAAGTCAAATGATATACATCATGACTATACCAGGTCAAGTTGGGTCAGACCGTTGACATGGGTCAGGTCAAATTCTTAAATTTGACCTGGCATAGCAATATTATATATCATTCGATTCGTATTGACGAGAGGATTGCAATGGTGCATAAACTATGGCTGTATCTTGTTTGGTTTGGAAGCTATTAGCGAAAAAGTAAAAGCCCTTATGCATGGGTGGCTATGGACATTCCCAAGAATATGCCCAATATTTAGTGACCTGTAGCTCCCTAGGCTTTGACCTGACACGAAAATGAATGCCACTGTAATGAAAGCGCATCTCAATAGCTTTCGAATGGTGTTAAAAAATGTTTATAGCTATGATAGTTTCCGAGATATAGGAGGTTTTCTTAGTACACCTCATATTAGCGATTTTGACCTATTTTGACCTCTGGTGACCTTGATATTGACCTGACAAGAAAAATGACCGAAGTATTTTCGATATCATTTTCGAAGAGCTTTCGATTGCCGTTTTGCGCTTTTTTCTAGCTCTCTTAGTTTTTGAGATCGTGGGGGGGGGTCTTTTTAGCCCCCCACCAGGGCAAAGGTGGCTCGTACCCGCCACCGGGGCAAGGGTTAAGTCAGCCTCACATTCAGGTCAGGGCTCTACTGGGGGGGGGGCAAAACGATTATTGATTGATTGATTATTGGGGCTCAAGGGCCCACCAACCTTAGTGGTTATATAGCGCCCAGATCAACTAAGGCCAATGCCTTTATTAAACTCTTCCTGAATACATGTGCTTGCAAGGTGCTTGCATTGCCTCCGATGGAGAACTGCATCGGAGACCCCAACGCATGGGCTGGATTCTTACTGAGCTCGAGCGGCTTGACTTTCTAGTCAAGAAAACCGTCTTATTTCATCTAGACTACCACCAGACATCAGAATTAGCCCCTGTTTGATTCAGCTGATAATATGATCGAGGATTAACAACTGAACTGATTAAAATGTGGATAGTATGTGATCATATCTGCGTTTGCTGCACTAAGGCTTAAGACTAAGACTAGAAAATATATAATGCTAAATAAGATTAGAATACCGGAAATGAAGTGTAATTATCAGCATGATGTTGGTAAAAACTATTGGAAAACACTTAAAGTTCAGTTTTCATAAATAATGACAAATTTGGCCTCCCCGAGTTTTTGCCACTTTCTGCCACTTTTTGCCGGTTTAAACCGGTAAAAACCGGCTGGCGGCAGAAACTCCTCTCAACTGGCAAAAATGCCAACCCTGATTGGGATGTCCCAGGCGAAAGCTCTTGCGAAAATTGGAGAGATTTTGGTGTCTTTTGAGAAATTTTGAGGAAATGCCTATTGGCCTTGAAAAATACACAAGGTAAATAACGTACATAAACGTGCCATTATCACCTTGTTCTTTGTTATGACAATTATGACTCACGTGTTTCAATCCCTTGCGTCATTTGTCTTGGGTAATTTTTTACAAAGCACCTGGCGCCAAAAGCTCTTGGATTTTCGCAAGAGGGCCTGGAACATACCCTATTTCTCATGCCTCTTGAAGGTGAAACGTCCAAGGCAGCTCCAATGTACTCGCCAGGGCCATGAAGATTTAAAAGTCATCAAAGCACTAAAACTGCCTAAGCTCAAACTTAAAACCAAAACAAGAAAAAAACAAGGTACAGTGAAATGGAAAAATTTTCTCCGACATGTGGTGAAGAATCAGGTCGAGAAAATGGGTGAGCTCACACGATTACTTGATAAATGTATTTGACTCACTTGCTATGACAGGCTATGTTTAATTTTACGTTTAGTTCTCACGGTTTCATTTTTTGCAGACTTGAATGGTTTTAAGATTTGCACGCGGGGCACAATTTTTCCCCGGAATTGTTTGGCTAGTTTTGTTTTTCTGTGAAAAACATTTTTGAATTGGTTCGTCAGCTGTTTTAGAAAATATTTTGGGGTGAATGTTATGGGTAAATATAATCTTTGCACCAGAAGACGTTCGTGCCTTTTAGTTCGACTTTTCTCAGTACTCATATTTTACAGTATTTTATTTATAATGTTTGATATTATACCATTCAAACCTCCAGGCTCAGACTAGGGACGAACTTTGGATCAATTTTGTGCGCTTCCCCTATTAATCGGCCATCGCCTTCGCTTTCTTGACACCCAAACAGCCTGGGGCCATTTCTGACCCCGCAAAACGGCCTTAGAAACCATCGGAGAAAAGCGGGTCAGTGCCGAAACCACGCCTATCGACCTCTGCTTGCGTAGTTAGAACGTACCCGTCGAGCTCTGACGTCACAGGGAGCCTAAATGAGTCAAGTTTAAACTAATTAAGAAAGTCGCGTATGATATGTAATGGACGCAAACGCTCTCGAAAAGCGTAACCTTCAGTGATCTCTGGTAAACCTTTGTTAAGACATGCTGAAGTGGATTAAAAGCCCTGAATGTCAGAAATAACAACTTTTTCAGAAATCGCTCACCAAGGGAAGCAATGGCTTGTAACCGAACGCCATCGCCTTAAAAGGAATGTGGTACCTTTATAATGGGATTTGAAGTGAGATGGCCATGTGATAGGGTATGTTGAAATACAACTTATCCGTATTTCTTCTGTCTCCGAACTTGCCGTTCGCGGAGAAAAAAATTGTAAAATTTGCCCCCTACCGACCCCGTCCTCCCGGGTGTTTACTTGCTATGAGGCAAACTAAGGAAAATGACGTCATGTCGAGCTACGCTGCGCTTCCGGCGCGGATAATTATTTTTGGCGTGGATATCTTAAAACCCACGTGCTTCACATGAATTTGGTACTGTACGATAAATGCGTATATCTCGCTTTATTGGCTAGTTTGAAACGGGAAATTTGTTTTCTTATATCAAGAAAAAAATTGAAGATCGCTTTATTTCCTGATAGCACTCCCTTAGCTAAAAACGCTTGAGTTCGGTTCGTTTTCATTTTTGGCGCAAATCAAACAGGTCAGTCTGGCATAAAGTATTACCAGCTCATGCGCCGATTTTACGTCCCGCTAATTTGGAGACTATTGCTAGCAGAGGAAAATTGAAAAAGGTTTATTAGCCATTTTTCCGGAAATAGGTCAAATCCATTATTTTCAACATTATATATATACACGCACACACACCCACGCACACACACCCACGCACACACACCACACACACACACACACACACACACACACACACACACACACACACACACACACACACACACACACACACACACACACACACACACACACACACACACACACACACACACACACACACACACACACACACACACACACACACACACACACACACACACACACACACACACACACACACACACACACACACACACACACACACACACACACACACACACACACACACACACACACACACACACACACACACACACACACACACACACACACACACACACACACACACACACACACACACACACACACACACACACACACACACACACACACACACACACACACACACACACACACACACACACACACACACACACACACACACACACACACACACACACACACACACACACACACACACACACATTCAGCCCTTAAAGGCACCGCAGTCTGGAACTGCACCTAGCGAAAAAAGAAAGATCAGGTGACTCAGAACCAAAAAGTGTAGTGTACCAGGTGCCGTGCGGGTCGTGTACGAAATCGTACATAGGTGAAACAGGACGGGGTCTAAAAACAAGATTAAAAGAACATAGAAGAGACCTTCGAAACAACTCAGAATTTAGTGCATTTGTCATACATTCCATGAAAACAAATCATCTACCAAACTGGGATAGAGCTAAAATTATAGCAGTTTGTAAAAACAAAGATAATAGGAAAGCTACAGAAGCAGCACATATAGCTAAAAATGATACTTTTAATCTTAGGCCAGCCTTCATGAAATGGGCAAAATCTGCGGCTGTATTAGGAGTTGGTTAAGCAAAGAGAGAGAAAAAAGTTTTATATAATAATAACAAAAACAATAATGATGATAAAATAAAAATAGAACATTATTTAAAACAGTGATAAGGCTAGATTGTCTCATATCAAAGCTTGCTTGTATACATTTTAGAATAATTCAAGAAGCATTATTGGAATATCCTCAAAAACGGTGCCTGTATATTTCTATCGCACGATAATTTTGCACAAAAAATCCAAACGATGAAACTGCTGAATGTCTTGATGACGGGTTCCTTATCCCTCCTACCATAGATGCTGAAGAAGACAATTTTTGTCGAAACGCGTTCATCTGCCTGCTGTGTTGGTTTAAGTGTTAATAAAGCAGCTATATTCCGGAGGGGTAATTCCATTCTGGAATTGGGCGTAATTCACGTTGCATTTCCTATCTACCCGCTTTCGCGTGAATGTCACGGCTATTTATGAAACGTGATTCTGACTACGGCGTAACGTTCAGGCGAGTTTGGTGTAAAACACGTGGCATTTCTAGAACTTTTATGAAACGGCGCCCAGGTCATGTTAGGTCAGGTGACCACACCTCTAAAAATAGTTCAAAGGATGTACGCGAAAAAATTATTATTGTGGTTTCTTGCTATTTGAAAAATCCTGATAACGAAACTATCAATTATTTTTCTATCTTCGGCAAAATTTTGGGAGGCCACTCACTTATCGAAATAGGTTAAACAGTTCCGATAAAGTGCTGAAACATTCACCTATCACTTAGTTTTCGAAAACTATTTAAAGTTGAAAGGTAATGTTTTTTTGTAATACAAATGTCTGTTCTCCTATATTTGTATTTGAATTAATTTTAAAAAGCTTTTAAAAACTACAAAATGAATTAGTTTCCCCTAGAAACGGAAAAAACGTAACTACTCAAGTCTTCAGCGGTTTCGTACTGTTCCCCGCAATTGAAATTGTCATGACTAGGCTCGCCCGTATTTGGACGGATATCTCACAACCTATGGTGCATCCAGCTTTACAAACGGGTTCATCTTGTGTATTTTTTTCAAGAGCTTTCCAGTGGTCACCATAATGTCTTGATCTGATATCTGGGTGAGAAAATATTACACAATCACTGATTTTGCCGCATTCTGACGGGGTAGTCTTCGGCTGACTTGACACCGCCTCTGATAATCCCCGACCCTTCGCTTGACTGGCACGCATACCTGTGTCACGTGATTACTACGTGTTTACAACGACAGGTGCAAGGTCACACGTAGTAGTGTGTGGTGTGCAGGGGGAACAGTGTTTTGAACCGAGGGGATAAGTGCTGTCTCACAGGTGCCTAGCCCCAGGCGGTCCGTCCAGTAACCGAGGCGCCTGGGCTCGGGAGTTCCGAGACTGGGTTTGTCTGAGTTATGGCTTCAGACATTGTTTCCAGCCTCATAATGCTCACAGGCTCATTCCTGAAATATTTATTCGGGTGCATTAGAGTTCATGGGGTTTAGAAAGGCGCCCTGTGCCGGATTTTTGCTTTTTAACACCCGCCCCGGCGGGTCTCCTAACCACCTTCTCCCTGGTGGGGAAGGGCTTTAAACACCTCCCCTAGAACTTAGCTCCTTTTCAGGATCGAGAAATAACGCGAAGACTGGTGAATAGTTCATAAGAATTTATACAGAATCTGCATTTGTTTATTTTTTGTCTCAGGTCAATATTGAGGTCATGACGTATCAAAGAAGTTGGCAGGGTAGAGAGCAGTTTCTGGGCCCTATCGTCTGACCTGGCTACTGCGATTTGGGGAATGCGAAGGTATTTTGTGCTATATCAACAGAAACAAAGTCATTTTCCCTCAATTTCCATTTTCCCATGCATTTCCAATTGATAGATCATATTCTCTTCCTGACCCTAGGTCATCGATATGTAAAATCCCGGAATAAATTTTGCACTATTTGGTGGGGCCATCAAATGATATGAATTCTAATTAGACAGATTCACCCCGTTCTTACTTATGCTATCTTAAACTTTTTGGAGGTGAGGTAACTTGACCGGTACTGTTGACCTGACCTGAGGTGACGCAATCTTGAAATTTTAGAAAAGGTTGAATTAATTACGGATAGGGTGCGCCAAATACGGTGGCGCTTCGCGCTGGCATTTTTGTTTTCAGCCGGAAAAACCTGAGGGAGGGTGTTCAGACACCCCTACCGGGGCGGGAGTGAAGACGTTTCCAATTATATTTGATCAGGCATAAGGAACCCGTCATCAAGACATTCAGCAGTTTCATCGTTTGGATTTTTGTGCAAAATTATCGTGCGATAGAAATATACAGGCACCGTTTTTGAGGATATTCCAATAATGCTTCTTGAATTATTCTAAAATGTATACAAGCAAGCTTTGATATGAGACAATCTAGCCTTATCACTGTTTTAAATAATGTTCTATTTTTATTTTATCATCATTATTGTTTTTGTTATTATTATATAAAACTTTTTTCTCTCTCTTTGCTTAACCAACTCCTAATACAGCCGCAGATTTTGCCCATTTCATGAAGCCTGGCCTAAGATTAAAAGTATCATTTTTAGCTATATGTGCTGCTTCTGTAGCTTTCCTATTATCTTTGTTTTTACAAACTGCTATAATTTTAGCTCTATCCCAGTTTGGTAGATGATTTGTTTTCATGGAATGTATGACAAATGCACTAAATTCTGAGTTGTTTCGAAGGTCTCTTCTATGTTCTTTTAATCTTGTTTTTAGACTCCGTCCTGTTTCACCTATGTACGATTTCGTACACGACCCGCACGGCACCTGGTACACTACACTTTTTGGTTCTGAGTCACCTGATCTTTCTTTTTTCGCTAAGATGCTACTAAGTTTTTTACCGGAACAAAATGCTACTTTGCAACCCGTTTCTTCAAGTTTGTTTGCAATAATTTCAGCTGGTTTGGAGTAAGGTATCGTAACACATCGTATCTGTTCCTTTTTGTTGGATTTCGCGGATCGTTTTCTTATATCTAGAGCTTTTTTTTCATATTTATCAGAAATCCTCTCGGATATTTTAGCTTCGTGAACGAGGTCATAATATGTTCTATCTCTTCTTGCAGGTATTCATCACTACAAATACGGAAGGCCCTAAGAAAAAATCCCAATACTCCTTGTTTCACCCTATCACTGTGACCTGAGTAATAATGTACATAGCATTCCTTGTTCGTTGGCTTTCGATATACTTTGAATTTAACTTCGGCACTCCTAACAATCTGTGTCAAGGAAAGCTAGAGTTCTCTGATGTTCTTTTTCAATGGTGAACTGGATTTTTGGATCAACTGAGTTTAGTTGATTGAGTTTAGTTTCTAAGTCCATATCATTGGGGACTACAACTAATATGTCATCGACATATCGAGCCCAGATCACATTTGACCCCATTATCTCTAGGTAATGATGTTTTTCAAGCCATTCCATGTATAGGCATGCAGCAACTGGGCTTAACGTTGAACCCATCGCAAGACCACTGTGTTGAAAGTACTCATCCGAGTTGAAAGTGAAACCACCAAAATTCATGCACATTTTTAGCAATTTTAAATAGTCTTGTTTTGGTAAGGGCAGTTGGTCAGGGTTCATGTTCTTTGTTACGGATTCGATAGCTTTCATTGCCCCCTCTACTGAAACGTTCGTAAATAATGATTTAACATCAAAACTGGCTAGAAACTTATCTGAGAAGTCGATGTCCTTAATTTTCATCATGAGGTCATCAGTATTCTGGAGGTGTGCGTCGCTGACGGCACCCAACGAGCTTGATAGGGGTCTTGCTAATACTTTGGCGATACGATGAGGAGCACTGCCAATCCCTGACGTAATGGGACGCATCGGTATATTTGTTTTGTGCAGCTTTGGAAGACCGCGCATTCGTGGTGCGGTAGGAGCCTCTTCCAGAAGGTGAAGGAGTTGTTTTCCCTTTTCAGACTTTTGTAACAGTTTTCTTGTTTCTTGGTTGAATTTCTTACTGAGTTTTTCAATAAATCCAGAAGCTTTTTTCTCATAGGTATCTGTTTCTTGTAAGAGATTCTTCATTTTGTTTATGTATGCAGCCTTATCCAATATCACAACTCCTCCTCCTTTATCCGCTTGAGTAATTATTATTGACGGGTCATTGGCAAGGCTCTTCAACGCGTTCATGTATCTTCTAGGTAGTTTATCAGGTTCTTTGTCCGTTAGAGCCTTGCAGCATAACAGAATGCCTTGTATAAATCCCTTCTCTATATCATCCTCGTAATATTTGTAGTTCCTACGGACATGATCTACATAATGATCTTTGTCTCTGCCTGTATCAAACTTGAAACCAAGAGATAACGCTTCTTTTTCATAATTACTGAGTGACCGTGTTGATAAATTTGTAACTATGTCAACGTTCCCGGCTTCTTTCCATGGACTAGCATCGCACAGATTCTTCAGTTTTTGTTTGAGTTTCGCTTTTTGTTTGTCTTTGAATTTGTTGAGCTTTGTTCGTAATGATATCGACAATTGTATTCCCTTTAGTTCGTCTTTTAGAACATATATCTTGTCTTTTATATCAGCACATGCTTCTTCGAGGAAAGAACGCGCAGAAGCACTAAAGGGATGATCTTTTCTTTTAAGTTGTTGAGGAGCTGATTTTGGTAAAACTTGTTCAATGATACAGTCTTGAAGGAATTTTAAACGATTGAAACTGCTGGATATCTTTTTTCTGGTGACGAATTCTTGTCTCTCTGTGGTGTTGGTTTCGATGTTCATGTCAGACAATTGTATAACAGTGGTTGACAGATATTAACACTTAAACCAACACAGCAGGCAGATGAACGCGTTTCGACAAAAATTGTCTTCTTCAGCATCTATGGTAGGAGGGATAAGGAACCCGTCATCAAGACATTCAGCAGTTTCATCGTTTGGATTTTTGTGCAAAATTATCGTGCGATAGAAATATACAGGCACCGTTTTTGAGGATTTTCCAATAATGCTTCTTGAATTATTCTAAAATGTATACAAGCAAGCTTTGATATGAGACAATCTAGCCTTATCACTGTTTTAAATAATGTTCTATTTTTATTTTATCATCATTATTGTTTTTGTTATTATTATATACAACTTTTTCTCTCTCTTTGCTTAACCAACTCCTAATACAGCCGCAGATTTTGCCCATTTCATGAAGCCTGGCCTAAGATTAAAAGTATCATTTTTAGCTATATGTGCTGCTTCTGTAGCTTTCCTATTATCTTTGTTTTTACAAACTGCTATAATTTTAGCTCTATCCCAGTTTGGTAGATGATTTGTTTTCATGGAATGTATGACAAATGCACTAAATTCTGAGTTGTTTCGAAGGTCTCTTCTATGTTCTTTTAATCTTGTTTTTAGACCCCGTCCTGTTTCACCTATGTACGATTTCGTACACGACCCGCACGGCACCTGGTACACTACACTTTTTGGTTCTGAGTCACCTGATCTTTCTTTTTCGCTAAGATGCTACTAAGTTTTTTACCGGAACAAAATGCTACTTTGCAACCCGTTTCTTCAAGTTTGTTTGCAATAATTTCAGCTGGTTTGGAGTAAGGTATCGTAACACATCGTATCTGTTCCTTTTTGTTGGATTTCGCGGATCGTTTTCTTATATCTAGAGCTTTCTTTTTCATATTTATCAGAAATCCTCTCGGATATTTTAGCTTCGTGAACGAGGTCATAATATGTTCTATCTCTTCTTGCAGGTATTCATCACTACAAATACGGAAGGCCCTAAGAAAAAATCCTAATACTACTCCTCGTTTCACCCTATCACTGTGACCTGAGTAATAATGTACATAGAATTTTATATCCAAAAAAGATCATCCCTTTAGTGCTTCTGCGCGTTCTTTCCTCGAAGAAGCATGTGATGATATAAAAGACAAGATATATGTTCTAAAAGACGAACTAAAGGGAATACAATTGTCGATATCATTACGAACAAAGCTCAACAAATTCAAAGACAAACAAAAAGCGAAACTCAAACAAAAACTGAAGAATCTGTGCGATGCTAGTCCATGGAAAGAAGCCGGGAACGTTGACATAGTTACAAATTTATCAACACGGTCACTCAGTAATTATGAAAAAGAAGCGTTATCTCTTGGTTTCAAGTTTGATACAGGCAGAGACAAAGATCATTATGTAGATCATGTCCGTAGGAACTACAAATATTACGAGAATGATATAGAGAAGGGATTTATACAAGGCATTCTGTTATGCTGCAAGGCTCTAACGGACAAAGAACCTGATAAACTACCTAGAAGATACATGAACGCGTTGAAGAGCCTTGCCAATGACCCGTCAATAATAATTACTCAAGCGGATAAAGGAGGAGGAGTTGTGATATTGGATAAGGCTGCATACATAAACAAAATGAAGAATCTCTTACAAGAAACAGATACCTATGAGAAAAAAGCTTCTGGATTTATTGAAAAACTCAGTAAGAAATTCAACCAAGAAACAAGAAAACTGTTACAAAAGTCTGAAAAGGGAAAACAACTCCTTCACCTTCTGGAAGAGGCTCCTACCGCACCACGAATGCGCGGTCTTCCAAAGCTGCACAAAACAAATATACCGATGCGTCCCATTACGTCAGGGATTGGCAGTGCTCCTCATCGTATCGCCAAAGTATTAGCAAGACCCCTATCAAGCTCGTTGGGTGCCGTCAGCGACGCACACCTCCAGAATACTGATGACCTCATGATGAAAATTAAGGACATCGACTTCTCAGATAAGTTTCTAGCCAGTTTTGATGTTAAATCATTATTTACGAACGTTTCAGTAGAGGGGGCAATGAAAGCTATCGAATCCGTAACAAAGAACATGAACCCTGACCAACTGCCCTTACCAAAACAAGACTATTTAAAATTGCTAAAAATGTGCATGAATTTTGGTGGTTTCACTTTCAACTCGGATGAGTACTTTCAACACAGTGGTCTTGCGATGGGTTCAACGTTAAGCCCAGTTGCTGCATGCCTATACATGGAATGGCTTGAAAAACATCATTACCTAGAGATAATGGGGTCAAATGTGATCTGGGCTCGATATGTCGATGACATATTAGTTGTAGTCCCCAATGATATGGACTTAGAAACTAAACTCAATCAACTAAACTCAGTTGATCCAAAAATCCAGTTCACCATTGAAAAAGAACATCAGAGAACTCTAGCTTTCCTTGACACAGAGATTGTTAGGAGTGCCGAAGTTAAATTCAAAGTATATCGAAAGCCAACGAACAAGGAATGCTATGTACATTATTACTCAGGTCACAGTGATAGGGTGAAACGAGGAGTAGTATTAGGATTTTTTCTTAGGGCCTTCCGTATTTGTAGTGATGAATACCTGCAAGAAGAGATAGAACATATTATGACCTCGTTCACGAAGCTAAAATATCCGAGAGGATTTCTGATAAATATGAAAAAGAAAGCTCTAGATATAAGAAAATGATCCGCGAAATCCAACAAAAAGGAACAGATACGATGTGTTACGATACCTTACTCCAAACCAGCTGAAATTATTGCAAACAAACTTGAAGAAACGGGTTGCAAAGTAGCATTTTCTTCCGGTAAAAAAACTTAGTAGCATCTTAGCGAAAAAGAAAGATCAGGTGACTCAGAACCAAAAAGTGTAGTGTACCAGGTGCCGTGCGGGTCGTGTACGAAATCGTACATAGGTGAAACAGGACGGGGTCTAAAAACAAGATTAAAAGAACATAGAAGAGACCTTCGAAACAACTCAAAATTTAGTGCATTTGTCATACATTCCATGAAAACAAATCATCTACCAAACTGGGATAGAGCTAAAATTATAGCAGTTTGTAAAAACAAAGATAATAGGAAAGCTACAGAAGCAGCACATATAGCTAAAAATGATACTTTTAATCTTAGGCCAGGCTTCATGAAATGGGCAAAATCTGCGGCTGTATTAGGAGTTGGTTAAGCAAAGAGAGAGAAAAAAGTTTTATATAATAATAACAAAAACAATAATGATAAAATAAAAATAGAACATTATTTAAAACAGTGATAAGGCTAGATTGTCTCATATCAAAGCTTGCTTGTATACATTTTAGAATAATTCAAGAAGCATTATTGGAATATCCTCAAAAACGGTGCCTGTATATTTCTATCGCACGATAATTTTGCACAAAAAATCCAAACGATGAAACTGCTGAATGTCTTGATGACGGGTTCCTTATCCCTCCTACCATAGATGCGGAAGAAGACAATTTTTGTCGAAACGCGTTCATCTGCCTGCTGTGTTGGTTTAAGTGTTAATATCTGTCAACCACTGTTATACAATTGTCTGACATAGCTGCTTTATTAACATCAAAAAGGCATATACATTTTTTAATAAATTATTTGAAAGAAATTATTGGATTTCTTTGCTTTCTCATGAATACTATAACAATCTTTCAATCTTTGAATATATACTTTCTCGTGGTCTTTTAAACACGCGCATTGACGGGGGGTTTGAGCCACCTTTGCTTTGACGGGGGGGGGCGGTACCCACCCTCCCCTTAGATCTCGAGAACCACGGTAGGTAGCGCAAAATGGTAAACGGCGTTGGGCAGCCCATCCACTTCTCCATCCGAAATATTTGAACCATTTTTTTGTCAGGTCACATTTAAGGTCACGAGAGGTCAAAACATGCCGTCATAGGGATAACATGTAAATGAAGATTTTCGACCATTACATCTAAACAAGTAAATATAGAGCAAAAGGGACTTGAACAATATGAATCCTCGCAGCAAGCCGAATCGAATGATATACAATATGACCTTGCTAGGTCAAATCAAGAACTTGACCTGACCTGAGGTCAGGTCAAGGTCAAATTATATAAAATGCATATCATTAGAACCGCAAAGACATGGCAAGTCTAATGCAGCTAAAATAAACGCTCTATCACCATCCGTTACTGAGTTATTCAGTCCAAACTATTTTTCCCATGTATTTCCAACGGAGAGGTCATGGCTCGTACCTGACCTTAGGTCATCGATATCAAAAATACCCGAACATATTTTAGAGAACTCGGTGGACCCATTATATGGATTTACGGACCAAAGTTCGCATGGCTCAAGTACGTATAGATAAACTTCGTACGCAAAAGTTCGTAAGCAAATGTACGTAGGGTATAAAACTCGTATGAAAAAAACTACGTACGCGAAAGTACGTACGCAAAAGTTCGTAAGCAAATGTACGTAGGGTATAAAACTTGTATGTCAAAAGTACGCACGCAAAAGTACGTACGCAAAATTTCGTAAAAGAATGTACGTAGGGTATAAAACTCGTATGCCAAAAGTACGTACGCAAAAGCTCGTAAGAAAATTTACGTAGGGTATAAAACTCGTATCCCAAAAGTACCTAAGCAAATGTATGTATGTAGGATGTATTTCAAAATTTTTGTTTTGATATGTATTTCAAAAGTACGTATCTCCATTTTAAAGTTTTCACTTTTGCTCAACCACATTGGCGGACGCAGGGGTGGGAGGGCATTCCGGCCATGCTCCCCCAAAGTGCTGGAGGGGGGGGCAAACTCCTTCGGCCCCTCAAAGGCTGGATACATTTTTGGAAAAAGTAGTTTACACTAGGTCTGTCAAGCAAAAAATCTTCGCCCCCCAAGGAGAGCGATCATTTACTTGGAGAGGTAGCTTCTACTAGGTCTGTCGAGCATCCAAATCGCACGTCCCACCCCTGCCCCCTCCCCAGGAGAAGAGGCAGACTTGGATTTGCCCACCAACTCGGGTCTGCGTCCGCCCCTGCTCAACCATGCTGGCTCATGTTCAAGGCAGGTAATTGTGGGGTGGGTGGGGGGGGGGGTCTCAAGCCCTCTAGGCCCCCTGAAATGCTTTCTTAGACAGGGGTGTCGCCACAGATTTTCGGGTGGGAGGGCCGGAACTAGAAGGGGGGGGCTGGGGCTCGTGATGAAGCCCTATGTTCCCTCAAACGTGGCATTTTCAATAGTATTTCCATCCAAAAGCGGGAGGCTGGCCCCGCCCCGCCACTTTCCGAGAGCGGGAGGGCCCGGGCCCCCAGGACCCCCGGTGGCGACGCCTCTGGTTAGTGGTCATAGATATCCATCCGCCACTGCGCGCAAGCTATTTGGAAGTCCGGCGAGATGCGGACACTGGTGATTGATTACGTCTGTACTTGATGCCGTGTAATTTTCCATGCCATTTTTTTCATGACGAATATTTTACCTCTAGGATGTTTACTCCTACGAATTTGTATCATTACGACACATTTCATCCCCACGAACATCTTGCTTCTACGTACTTCATCCCGTACGAACGTTTTGCATTGAGAACATGTTACCCCTACGTACTTTAACCCGTACGAACTTTTTCTATACGAACTTTTTACATTACGAAAATTTTACCCCTTGGTACTTTAACCCGTACGAACTTTTTACATTACGAACATTTTGCCCCTCCGCACTTTAACCCGTACGAACTTTTTCCATACGAACTTTTTACATTACGAACATTTACCCCCATGTACTTTAACACGTACGAACTTTTTCCATACAAACTTTTTCCATTACGATTATTATACACGTACGTCCTTTATCTATACGTACTTTTGCGTAGGTACTTTAGGCGTACGAACTTCTTAATTACGTACTTTGGTCCGCAACCCCATTGTGTGATATCAGTTTCAATCGGATAAGTTCACCCTGTTCCGACTTATGCTATCTTTAACTTTTAGGTTAGGTCACTTGACCTGTACTGGTGACCTGACCTGAGATGACCTAACCTTAAAATTTTCACAGAAGTTGTAAAAGGATGAGAGAAAAGGCATGCCAAGTACGGCGGCGCTACGCGTCGCCGTTTTCTGCTATCTCCGAAAAACCCGAGGGTGGGGGGGGGCGGGTACCAGCCCCCGTCAATGCGCCTGTTTAACTATTTGGCGGGGCTATTGCCCCCTTCAGGTTTTCGAGAATATTCCGAAACGGCTTGCGATAGAACTTTAAACTTCTGACTTTTCCTAAAACTAGTACAGCAGGTTTTTAAATTTTCAGATTATATATTTACCGGGGAGCTATGCTTTTTTGGAGGTTCTATCACAAACCAAGTATTATCGTATGCATGTTTTTGTAAAGAGCGTTGCTGATCCTGATACAGTTATTGGTTTTATTATATCATTTTTATGTGAATGATAGGCATTCATAATTGTCACTATTTGTATTCATAGGGCGGTTACAGGTTAAATAGGAATGTTATCAAAGGACTAAACGTTAGTAAGTAAAACTGTTACAGCCGTAGGCAAATACAATTGTATATGAAAATTAAAATGTTATAACCCAATTCTAGATTACCAGAGGCGTGTAGTACTACATGTTAAAATGTATATTCCGCCAGTATCACGCGGACTAATATCGTTGTATATTGAAAATTTTCATACCACCCCGACGAGTCCTTGATCCGCCTATGTCACCCCTTTCCAGAGCTGCCATAGGGTAAAATTATCAGAAATTAAATTTCATTCAGGACTAATATACTCATGCATACCATTCGCTATTGTTGTATGTATTTTACCCACTGTTTTACCTTACTGCATCCGCCCCTGATGAGTTTTTCACTTTTTTCTATTTATTTATGTGTCAAAGATGCAAGCGTATATGACGGTTCTAATCCGCGTAAAAAACTTTTAGGTTTATATATTTCTAAGTCCTGGTCCTAACTGCCATTGAATTTCGAATTTTGTAACTCGAGTATATGAAAATTTTGGTAATTATTTGTAGTCTGACTAGTTTTGTGAAATCGTACAACAAGACAAGGGTTATGGAAAATCTAAAATACACAAAATTGTATATTTTCACGACCTTTCCTAAGAAATAAAAATTTTGAAATTTTCTTATTTTCAAAATAAAGTTTGAGCGAATCTATGCACTTGAATTTTCAAAATCGGCCGTTAATTACGATCTTAGGCCATATTCCCCTGCCGAATATAGCAGCCTAGATGGTTAAAGTACTTCCGAAGAAAGCGCGCTAATAGCGGACGCTTAAAATATAAGACGCTTTTTTGGCAACACCCTCTTTTTGCGGTTTGCTTGCTGTGAGCGGTTTGTTACCGTGAAGTCATTGTGTAAGCGTACTCTAAAGGAACTCGAGTGTCTTCTAACCGGGAGTGCACTGGGAAGGGCTTGCAAATCTGATAATTGCGTGAAACTGGTAAAGCAATAGCGAGTCAACATCTTTGAAGAATACCTAAATGCCAGTACCTGGGTACCTATATAATCATTTTCGCCCGAGGCCTCGGTGAAGATACTTGGATTTAGTTGGTTACAGCCACCCAAAATTAAATTTTTACCCTCCAGTGACTCCATTAACTGTCAGTGTCAACCTATCTAGGGTTCTGACTCCCTAGACTGTAAAATATAACTCACGGCAGAAAGTCAAAGTAAACAATCAATGCCGACTTTCCTGTGTATTTGCATCAATAGCTATAATTAATTGTTGCCATACCAAATGGCCATATAACTGTATACATCAGCTCAGTTTAACATGAGAAACTCTCACTTCAAACTTAGGCAAGGAAGAACTTACGCACCCTCAATTTTATTTCACTTCCATGACTTTTTGTCCTTGACAACAATACTTTCACCTGAGTCAAAATTTCAGAATAAATATTTACACCTGAGTCAAAATTTCAGAATAAATATTTACATGTTTTGCATCATCGCCTGATAGAAGTTTATCAACCAGGCATGGATTTTGTATTCAACATAGGTAACCAGTAGGCAGATAAACCTGAAGCAATAACACATTAAATGGAATGGACCACTTGGTCGAAATTCTAAAAAGAATAATTTAAGAACAAGAGGTCTGAAAATCATAAAACAACATTCTTACCCACCTTCGTACGCTAAGAACACAAACATCTTTTTGTAACAATATGAGGCGTCATCAAAATAAAACTTAATAATCAGTGAAATTCCCAACCCTGATGATAGGACTCGCCGTAAAGGCCCGTTCAAAACGTTTCCGCATGGAAAAGATCGCATGCAGGGGCTATTCAAATAGTCAAATAATCCCAGGACCTGCGACTGACTTTCGGCTGAGGACGTCCGCTCTCATCAGCATATTTGTTCACTTGTCACGGCAATCGTACTCCCGGTCCGCCCGTGTTGTTAAGCACTGGCGCAAAATCTGAACAAAAGATGACGTTACGGCGGACGCGTTTATTCAGTGGTGGAAAGATGATGCATACATGTATGATATGTGCCTGATGTAAAGAAATCAGTTCAGAGTTGGATTTTAACCCCCATAAGATGCATACTTGTTTTGATATTTAATGGATATTTGGGAAGCTTTGGACTTACGACCAATCAGATTACTGCAACCTTATCGAAGGTATTCCTTCAGTGTTTGAAACACGACAATATACCTCTTTAGTTTGAACTTTAAGCCTGGCCGAAATTGTATACAGAGAACTTAATGGGAGTGTCCCACTTTTATAATGGGTTTTGAACTGAGATAGCAGTTTTGTAGAGCGTTTTGAGAAACCACTATCGGCATATTTAAAACTCATCTAAAGCTCTCGGTATAAAATTTCCACCGGCTTTAAGTTCAAAGTAAAGGAGCCTATTGGCTTATTTCAAACCCTGAAGGGTTTGATATGGTTGCAGTAAATTGGTCGTAAGCCCTACGTCTCGCCCACACGCTGAAAATACCATGCTGGCGAGTGAAACAGCATGCATCCACCGGCATGTTAGGCAAAAAGTTGTCCAGTTCAGGGCGCTATTGGGTCAAACTTAGGTCAATAACTGCAATACACATCATATCCTCCCTCCCCCGTACTTGTGCAAACAAGAGTTAAATGTTTTTGTCAAAACCCAACTCTGAAATTGTTTCCTTACATCAGACATAAGCATAATCTTTCCACCACTGAATAACTTCTGCTACCATAGTGACACCTCACGTGCAGTTCTTGCACCAGTACTTCTTGTACTGCATGCTATTTTCGCCGTGCGGAAATGCTCTGAATAGAGCTTATAGCGGGTCTATGATCAACGTTTGGGATTTCACTGATTATCGACAGTGTTATTTTGATGACGTCACATATTGTTCAAAAACAGGATATATTTGTTTTTAGCGCATTAAAGTGGGGAAAACTGTTTTCTAGTTTTCAGACCTTTCTTGTTCTTAAAATGTTGTTTTTACGATTTTCACAAAGCCGTCCACTCCCTTTAAGGTGAAATTAAATGTGTCAATGGTTGTTTCTCAACACCCTCTACAAATCTGCTATTTCAGTTCAAAACCCATTATAAAAGTGGGATACTCTCTTTGAATCAATGCTCCATTTTTGGGTCCGACAGCATATTCAGAGGGCTTCTCCAAAAGTAAAAAGTGCAGCTGAGATACTCTAGTTGTGAACACCTTTTTCATGCAGTCCCCCACTCCTAGCGCATTTTATTTGATTCATCCTCCTAAGATGCACGTTTCCTCACACAGACGCTTACGGCCGACATATTTCATTGTGAAATGTAATTTACAAACCAATACTTACGGAATTTTCAGAAATTTTCGCAGATGTTAAATTTAATCAGTTCAAACATCAAGATCCATTTTTACCTCACACATGCCACTGACCTGCCACTTCTTGACCATGGAGCGCAGCTTGTCAGTGGTGATATCCATGCCATGGAAGTTGGTGAGGCAATTTTTGCCTTGCACCTCCTCGCAGATGAGCCGGAACTTGCGGAAGGAGCGCTCGGCATCCTGGTCCTGCTGCAGGTCGGCCAGCGACACCTCGTACACGCGACCCTTCAGCCCGTCGGACGCGATCCCTGCCGAGAGAACGCGCGTCAAGAAGTGGGAGGGAGCTTCTGACGACGCGCACCGCGACGGACAGACGATGTCCGACAGCGGACGTCCCCTTGTACGGGACAAGAAGAAAGCCGCAGCCTTTAATCGCACTTTCGTCGCCGTTTCCAGCCAACAGAGGCACCAGAAGATGACCGGATGGCGGCAAGTTGGCGGGGATCTCCTCACATCGCTGGGGTCTCCCCGCTCCTGGACCCGCTGCTCCCTCCATGGACCGGCACGCCGATGACGGTGAACTTCAACATGGGTGTGGGAGCCCCACTGCCGCAAGGCTCTTCCGACGAGACAAAACGTCAGACGACGCTTCTCCACCTGGCGTCGCTGCTCCAGTGCGCCACCTGGGTGTGGACCGACGGCTGTCAGCGCGGGCGTACGTGATGGAGGTGCGGGTGCGCTCTTCGTCTTCGCCGACGATCAGAGCCAGGAGTTGCGCGCCCCAGCCGGCAGTCTTTGCTCAAGCCTTAGAGCTGAGATGACGGCCCTTCTCACTGCCCTCACATTCCTGAGCACACACCCAGGTCTGGACAATGATCCCATCGTGATATCCACGGACTCCAGATCGGCCCTCACCGCCCTCCGCGCGGGCCCTGCTGCTCAGACTTCGACCACAGGAGTGGCCATTTGGAGTACCCTCTTAGCCCACGAGATATTACTGCAGTGGATCCCCTCCCCTGGGGCATCCCCGGGAACGAGGCGGCGGACGCCCTAGCTAAAGAAGCGGCAGCCCTACCCCAGGAAGACACCCCGCTGGAAGTACCGTCAGTCCTCCGGGCAGCATCCCGAGCGGCCCGCGCACAGACGGTCCGCGACTGGCTAGCGGGGTGTTACCGCGACCTGGTGGGTGACCGCCCGCCGCCTCCAGTGTCGTCGGCGAGCAGAGCTGAAGCTATCACCATCCACCAGATGAGGGCCAGCCACTGGTCTGGGTCGGCCCAGTACCTGTACCGAATCGGGCGGAACCCGTCCCCGCGCTGCCACCAATGCAGCGACGTCCGCTGCTTGGCGGCGCGGTGCCCCGTTTGCGGGGAGGAGGCGGATACGCCCCGTCACGTCCTCATGGAGTGTCCTGCAATAAACCTACCTGAAATATTTCGTAATACCCCGATATTTCGTCTCAGGGGCCCTTAAAAGCTGGTCGTGTGGGAGAGGAGGGGCACAAGAGTTGGTCTAGGGAAGCCCCCCAAGTTTTAGTGGCTCCCAGAGTTTTTTCCCCCTGCATCAGGGGGTTTCAGCTGGTAAAGATTTACCTGCTTAACCCAAATTTCTCACATGGGAATGGTCAAACAATGCTGTTTGGGGGATGATTTAAAAATATTTACTTTGAGAAAATTAAAGGAAATATCCATCTTTCAGTTCAAACAAGGGCTCTGAGAGTTTACCACCTGAGTACAAAATTTGAAATTTTTTACTCCGCCATACATTTTGAGAGGAATTTTCCACTCACTCGCCATACATTCCGAGCTGAATTTTCCACACGACACCCTAGCGCAAAACCTATTTTGGGTCACTGCAACAACCTATTCATCAAATGCCATACTGGGCATACTAACCACACTAAACCACCATGTCCTACATCTATCTTCAAAAGTGGATAACATTCCTAATGCAGGGCTCGATATTTTAGCCCACACCTTACATACCCAACATATGACGGTCACGGACTTTCATGCAGTGAAAAACATGTCCTGCACCTTAAGGATACATCCACCATCTATATGACATTATCCCACGCTTTCAGAGACCTAGCTAGCCATTGACGTCTTGCGCAGTCTTGGCCGTGTATCTTGTTTTCATTATTTTTCTGTTAATAGTAGTTTCTGTATTGGTGTGACATCATTAATATTTTGTGCATGGGGTCGAAAAACAATGATCAATTTTCGTTATTTTCTCAAAACATGGAGATACACTTCACGCAAGTAGATAACAATTCATACCATTGTCGCCAGTACCAGCTTTATTTCACAACTGGGTTTTAAATAGGCCCAAACAAGAAAAAATCGGCTGCCCAGTGGGGCTTGAGCAAGACATCACTCTCCAAACCATCACATCATATCACATGACCATCCATGGATAGGGTTGACAGGCCCCAATATTTACCCATTTTATCCACAAACATGAAGTTTTGCAACGCATGAAATATTCATCAAGTGGTATCTTAGCATGCTCTATAACACGATCATCTCTCTTCAAATTTCATTACTGAAGTCGCAACATTCCCTTTGATAGCCTGGGAGGAAAGATAATTTCAGAACAGCAGATAAATACTATTGACAGCAAATGCAAGCAAAACCATACTAAACTTAACCAAAACCATCCACTTAGCTAGTGGATCTTCTTCTTGAAGCTTTGTTTCAGAGATAAACATTTTAGTATTTGCGTCTTTGTCAGCCCTCTCCCACAAGCACAATTTTTATTTCGCCCTTCCCCCTCCAATCTTCAGATTACATTACCCTGGTTTTGTCCGACATTAGAGGTATGATATCATTATTTCTCTGCAATGTTAAAGACATTTCAGTGCTTGCTTTAATGCCCCCACTGTAATGTGTGACATCACATGTGTAATAAAAGGCACATATCCAGGCCTAAAACATATAATACTGAAAACGTCATTTAAATAAAGGTTTCTAACATATAAAACACAATGACATTCAACAGCATACTAAATGTGAGAGCATTCTGAAACGATGTCAAGGTGAGATTTTTTAACATCATATAAAGAAAATAAAAATCCTGCCTCAAGAACAGGCAGGAAAGGATAGAATCTAGAGGCCATAAATTACTATGGAAAAAGAAAAGCATTATGACCATGCAATTCACGTTGTTCTCTCAGAAAGCCTGAAAATAGGAGGCCATAAATCAGTGTTGTGACCTTGGAACCTAAAAAGGTGATAAAACAGAAGACAGTGAAGTGTTTAACGACTTAAAACTCACCAGTCGGCAATTTTTGCCGAAGGGTGGGTTTTCAGGTCATGCATCGTGCAAATCTGCCAATCTATCCCAACTAAAATAAGAAAGCAATCTTGGATAGTAACTCACTCGTTCCTTGGGTTCTGTTCACCAGTGTCTTGCCCATCTGTCGGACAGTGAAGTTGGATGGTGCCTTAATATCATACCAATCCTTCCGCGTAAAGGGATCAACTCTGAAAAAAACAGAATTAAGAGCAGCCACAATGTCATCAAAGTAGCAGCTACAATAAAAGCTACCTGTTTCATGAATCTTGCTGCATCATTTCATCATAATGCAAATCATCTGAGCCCAAAAGAAAAAACACCATAAATACTGATGCAATATATACACTTTGTATGCATACTTCATGCAGTCATTCCCCTAGCCGGTGAGACCTCTCACACTTAGTGAGCTAAAGCTTCCATCACACGGAATTTCATGCTAGTAAAATATGAATTACAAAACATTAACATCGAAGGCTCCAGTCAGAACTTCCATGGTGCAATACTTTGAGGCATTTGAAATAGCTGATACACATTCAAAGAGTGTATCTGACTTCTTAATTATAGCATGGTAACTGGATCCTTAGCCAGTTATTTAAATACATAGTGAAAACATCTAGTCTAGGCCAACATTCATCCAAACCAATAATGCTAACACTTTATGAATATAAAACATCAAATAAATCCCAACAAAATAAAAAACAAAAAATTGAACGAAAACAGACACATATCAGCCTCACTGTTGTTTTCACTCCCAAGCAACGGTTCTTATTGTGCCATGCAGTGTTCTACCAAAACCCATGCAGTTGTTAGGTTGCAAATATGCC
Organism: Lepas anatifera; assembly: GCA_034440635.1. Taxonomy (NCBI): domain Eukaryota; kingdom Metazoa; phylum Arthropoda; class Thecostraca; family Lepadidae; genus Lepas; species Lepas anatifera. The sequence continues at coordinate 197,771 of JAOTON010001797.1, forward strand.
CAAGCACCCTGAAGGACCTGCAGCCAATAATGCAAAAAAACTGAAAGTATTTGGAAGCATAACATTATTCAATTCCTAAGCGGAGAAACATTACAGGTGAGTCAGAATGGATGCACAATCTAGATTAAAACTCTATACTTATTCATCCGGGTTAAGAATTGCTTATTCAGGAACAGCACTCCATGTGTAGGTGGATCCAAGGGGCAGAGGGCACTTCCCCTTTACCCTTACAACCTACTGAAATAACCATGACACTCCCAAAATGTTGCTTTCCAAAGCTCTGCCAATGCCAGCACCAGTGCCCCACATTAGGACAGTGTGCAAAGTATGACATTTTCGACGAGATCTCGTCAGTTGGGGTTGAACAACGCACCAACTGATAGGGGTCATACGGCGTCGCCAACTCTCACCCTGTTGGAATGGATTTTGGGGATCAGATCGACTTATTCAGAGGCTCCGCCGGGACTTGAACCCGGGACCGGTGGCTTAGAAGACAATGGTGCTATCCACTAAGCTACCTCATCGCCGAGATCTCGTCAGTGAGTGCCCTTGGAGACAGGAGCGAGGAAGGTGACACTTAAACCAAACAAATAGTGGCTAAATGGTTATCAAGGCACAGGAGGGGCCTTATAAAAAGTCCTTAACACGCGCATTGACGGGGATCTGAGCCACCTTCGCATTGACGGGTGGGGGGGGGTACCCGCCCCCTAAGATCTCGAGAACCACGGTAGGTAGCGAAAAACGGTAAACGGCGTTGGGCTGCCCATCCACTTCTCCATCGAAAACATTTAACCATTTTTTTCAGGTCACATTTAAGGTCACGAGAGGTCAAAACATGCCGTCATAGAGATAAAATGTAAATTCAGTTTTTCGGCCATTACATGTGAACAACTAAAGATAGAGCAAAACGACTTGAACTATATGAATCCTCTCAGCAAGCCTAGTGGAATGATATATAATTTGACCTTGCTAGGTCAAATCAAGGATTTGACCTGACCTGAGGTCAGGTCGGAGCCAAATTATATAAAATGCCTATCAATAGAACCGCAAAGCCCAGGCGAGTCTAATGCAGCTAAAATAAATGCTCTATCACCATTTTTTACTGAGTTATTCCGTAAAAACATATTTCCCATGTATTTCCAATGGAGAGGTCATGCCTCGTACCTGACCTTAGGTCATCGATATCAAAAATACCGGAACAGGTTTTAAAGAACTCGGTGGGGCCATTATGTGATGAGTTTCAATGGGATAAGTTCATCCTGCTCCGACTATGCTATCTTTATCTTTTTTTAGGTCGGGTCACTTGACCTGTACTGGTGACCTGACCTGAGATGACCTAACCTTAAAATTTTCACAGACGTTGTAAAAATTATGAGGGAAAAGGTATACCAAGTACCGCGGCGCTACGCGCCGCCGTTATTCTGCTATTTCCGAAAAACCCGAGGGGGAGGCGGGCGGGTATCCCCCGTCAATGCGCGTGTTAACTATTAGAGCATCCCGAAATAGCATTATAGAGAGGTAGCATCAGGGCCCTCCAAAGTTAGTTGGTAGCAACCTACCGTCATGGCGCACAAATGCGACTGCTCCATAGACAGGGTCCTGAAATTGCTTTCACGCAAGGTGGAGAGGGAGACCAAAATTCCAAAAAGAGGCCAAAATCCCCCACTTTCTTAACATGTCTCATTTTTGTTGTTTAGTATTTCCAGGCTTACAAGTCCCATCACAGCCCTTTTCCTGGTCCTGTTTATTGCTTCTTACCAAACCAATACTTTTTCAGGATAATATTTTGATTTAGGACTGTACTTAAATGCCTTCGAAATATAACCAACAACTACCACCAGCTTTTTTGTTTTGACTGACAGTAGATGAAAATATCTGCTGTAGAATGGAAGTGAAGAATCATCATTCTGCTACCTCCTAGTGGAATTAAAACATTTTGACGCTCCGCAACATTAGATACCTCATATATAGACAGGATCCATAACCCTGAATCTCTAACCCATGAACATAGAACTAGGAAGCTACATAATTTCTAATATTTAGATATAGAATACATTATTTGGCCCTGATTCCATGGTAAATATCCAACCATATAAAATCCCTCTTCGCCTTATTTTGATATTCTCCAACGTTCCCCCATCCAAGCACCACACAGGCTATCATTATTTAATGCAAGACATGAGGTTTAAACACTCAACCGCTACCAGGATTATTGTGCTTCAATATGTGAAAATCACCAGCCTATATTTGTATGCACAATCAGTTCAGATTAAGAAAATAGCAAGCATACCCAGCCTTAAAAATCATGAGCCGCAAAAGGTACAGTCTGAGCCGTCCTGCGAGCTGTGGAAAACTTTTACAAGGTATTATGACCTCACCCAGTACTGCACTGAGTAGGTAGGTACCCACCTATCTCCTGTGGATATTTAAGATGGGAGAAATGGTTCATAAGTTTTGAAGTGCTGCGGCGAGGAGCATGATGATGAGTTGCTAAGATGTTCCTTGACCTCTCCCCTCGAATCCGGAAATGTAAAAAACACTGAAGATTATATGTTCGGGCACAGCCCTTCATCAGAATCGTGGAGTAAATATCAATAATTCTCAGTCCAAGTATAGCCAGACCTCGAATATATTCTCGAATATATACCTCGAATATATTATATATATAATATATTATATATACCTGTGTGTGTGTGTGTGTGTGTGTGTGTGTGTGTGTGTGTGTGTGTGTGTGTGTGTGTGTGTGTGTGTGTGTGTGTGTGTGTGTGTGTGTGTGTGTGTGTGTGTGTGTGTGTGTGTGTGTGTGTGTGTGTGTGTGTGTGTGTGTGTGTGTGTGTGTGTGTGTGTGTGTGTGTGTGTGTGTGTGTGTGTGTGTGTGTGTGTGTGTGTGTGTGTGTGTGTGTGTGTGTGTGTGTGTGTGTGTGTGTGTGTGTGTGTGTGTGTGTGTGTGTGTGTGTGTGTGTGTGTGTGTGTGTGTGTGTGTGTGTGTGTGTGTGTGTGTGTGTGTGTGTGTGTGTGTGTGTGTGTGTGTGTGTGTGTGTGTGTGTGTGTGTGTGTGTGTGTGTGTGTGTGTGTGTGTGTGTGTGTGTGTGTGTGTGTGTGTGTGTGTGTGTGTGTGTGTGTGTGTGTGTGTGTGTGTGTGTGTGTGTGTGTGTGTGTGTGTGTGTGTGTGTGTGTGTGTGTGTGTGTGTGTGTGTGTGTGTGTGTGTGTGTGTGTGTGTGTGTGTGTGTGTGTGTGTGTGTGTGTGTGTGTGTGTGTGTGTGTGTGTGTGTGTGTGTGTGTGTGTGTGTGTGTGTGTGTGTGTGTGTGTGTGTGTGTGTGTGTGTGTGTGTGTGTGTGTGTGTGTGTGTGTGTGTGTGTGTGTGTGTGTGTGTGTGTGTGTGTGTGTGTGTGTGTGTGTGTGTGTGTGTGTGTGTGTGTGTGTGTGTGTGTGTGTGTGTGTGTGTGTGTGTGTGTGTGTGTGTGTGTGTGTGTGTGTGTGTGTGTGTGTGTGTGTGTGTGTGTGAAGCTCAATTCGAGGTCTGGCTATACTTGGACTGAGAATTATTGATATTTACTCCACGATTCTGATGAAGGGCTGTGCCCAAATATATAATATTCAGTGTTTTTTTTACATTTCCGGATTCGAGGGGAGAGGCCAGGGAACATGTTAGCAACTGGGAGAAATGGTTCGATTAATCGTGAATTTCCCGAAAGGTAAGCTGCAGTATCACGGATAGGAAATGAACCCTCATCCACAATATCCCTTCCAACAGCAAATTCAAATTCCTTCCACGCACTCACTCAATTTCCAGTCTTTTTTCCAATAACCATACTGACCTCAAAATTCTGTGTTCTCCGCCTTGGTGATATTCCCGCCTCAAGACAGGGCTCTTCAAGGTTACCGAAGTAATTAAACGAATCACCGCCTTCACCTGCGCACCCATTCATGAAACCCGAGATCATTTCGGCTCCCCAAATACGACAGAGTGACGTCATTGTTCTGAATGGACGAAATCCAGCTGAGGTCCTTTCACCGAGGCCACTTCGGTACTTGGATGTCTTTGGAATCCCATTTCTCAATAATAAACGCACGGTTGAGAGTAATCGAACGCTAGAAATGCTGCTAAAACATGTTTCAACTTAAAAACTAACAAAAAGAAAAATACATCTGTATTTTACAAACTATATTGAAAGGTGGAATCGGCCTCACTTAAAGTGGAGATTTCTACCGAAATCACGATGTAGTTCCGAGCGTTTGAAAATTTCAAACAAGCTCTTAAACCACATAGCAAAAATGCATACAAATTTCTTGTTAATTTTTCTTGGAGAAAAGATGTATTTCTTCCCAACTTTTGTTCCGCAAAATAATATATATCCTAATTTATTCATCAATGTTACCAACCTTAAAAAATAGTAAAAAAAATGAGGGCAGCCTCTCTTGAAATTATAAGATTACTTTCACATTATTAGTTATCTTCATAGGAATATGCGTTTCATTTTAATCCTTTCAAATGCAACTTGTATCCTATTCTAATGCGAATAATTGCCTAAAATTAAAAGTGGACGAACACGTATGCGCCTCGATCTAATCGGCCTCACTGAACAAATACAGACGTGAAGTCTTTCCTTCGCCTGAAAATCTGGCAGCAGCCAATCCTAAGCCAGCTTAGGCAAAAATATGCGGCATCTTTTGTATTTGAAAGGGTGAGAAACTTCTGGGACATGGCAAAGTTTGTTATACCTCCAGAAAACCTTTGTTGCCTCACTTTTCCATCTCACCATTGGAGTTTTTTCTACGGGTTTATATTTTGTTTGTGGGAGGCCGGGATTGTTTTTGCCTGTGCAGCGTTATCTTTCGTGGGAGTAGTATTGGCGTTTGAGATTGGCGATAGATAGGACGTAATCAGGCAAGATATTACATCAATGGCGGTTGGGGATTATACTAATATGGTTTGGGTATTCACTGTCATAATTTAGATGTGTATTACACTAGTTTTCATGCCCGAAATTGCTCTGTCAAGTGAGGCCAAAGCAAGTCCCCGGTGAGCCCTAAATAAATCTGAAAAAGATACGTTTTCCACCTAAAATTGTGAATTTCAGGACGCTGTCCATAGATCTTATGTTAAATTGGTCATTTTCCGACAGATGCTGTCATCAGCCTATGGCCGTTGTAAAAAATATAATCACACTGATGGAAAGCCTGCTTTCTGCTCTTTCCATGTTCTATTTCGCGTTTTTTCGTCAGACGCACAGACTACCTCAAAACATCAGTTTTCGAGAACTTTGCGAATGTGCGCCACAGATTTCTTGCCGTACACCCCGTGCGCCACCGACGGCGTAGCGCAGTGGATAGAACAACGAACTAGAGATCAGACGAGTGTGTTCGAGACCTGGGCCCAATTTCATAAAAGTTGTAAAAATGCGGCGTGTTTTACACCACATTCACCTGCAAAGTTACGCCGTACTCAAAATCACGTTTCACAAAGAGCGGTGACATTCATGCGAAAGCGGCGTAGATATCAAATGCAGCGTGAATTGCGCCCAATTCCAGAATGGAATTACCCCTTTCAAACATGGCATATAACTGCTTTATTAACATTAAAAATGGCGTATATATTTTTCAATACATTATTTGAATGAAAGTTATTGTATTTATTGGCTCTTATACGATTTAAGAGCAGCGTCACTTTGCAAGTAGTTGTATTTTACGCTCCATTTTGTGAAACACGATTGTGGTGTATTATTCACTTTCTACGCTGGATTATGCTACTTCTACGCTACAAGCATAAATTACGCCTTTTATGAAATGGGGCCCTGGAGTGTGACCACATCCTGATGTCCACCTCACAGAGGCATCTTGCTTTGACCCTTTCCTCAGACAGATTCAATAAATTCCCTGGTGATGCGAGGATCAAAATGTGCAAATCAGAGTATCCTCTGTCCTCTCAAATCGGAGTATCCAATGATTATACATGAAAGCATTTGAATCTTCGACAAACTATCGCCATTTCAATGACTTAAGATGTTTCTTAGAACCCACACCAGTGGCCCAAAATAAGTTTTGCGCTAGGGTGTCAAGTGGAAGATTCAGGTCAGAATATGTGGCGAGTGAGTGGAAAATTCACCTCAAAATGTATGGTGGAGCAAAAATTTCAAATTTGATGGTACACACTTAGAGCCCTTGTTTGAACTGAGGGAGGGATATTTTGTTTAGGTTTCTCTAAGTAACTATTTTTCAATCGTCCCCAAGCAGCATTATTTGACCATTACCATGTGAAAATTTTGGGTTAAACAGGCAAATCTTTACCAACTGAAACCACTGATGCAGTCTCCAATTATTAAGGCATTGGTGAGTTGTCACGAAAAACTTTTTTGGGGGCCTCTGAGACCAACCTTCGGGGGGGAACGAAATCTGGGAGGCACCATGACTAACATTGTGGGATGAAGACTAACTCTTGGGGGGGGCTTCACTAGACAACTCTTGTGCCCCTCCTCTCCGCTCCCATATGACCGCTCTAAAAAGCCTCTGAGACGAAATATCGGGGCCCCCTTAGACCAACTCTGCAGAGGAGGCCTCCGAGACCGGCAGGTGGAGAATAATAAAGAAGGGATTTTTCATGCAATACCTTGTGCCCAAATTTATCATCTAAGCATACACTGTTTAGTTTTCCTGTCCGGGACAATGCCCCTCCTATACCTATAGTTATTGGTATTTTGGAGGCCACTCCTGACCTCAATCACTGCACCTCGCATACACCTATGCTAGGGCCCAGTAGAGCCTTCCCTTACACTTCAGTAACCCAGACGAAACTACAAACTTTCTATCATGGCAATAAACTCTTCCAGACTTTTGCTAAAAGTTTGTTTTCTTTACTTGTCAATTCCCCTGCTCCTCTTCACATGTATTCTCACCTTCATAGGAATATGCTGCTTTGCATGAATCTAATCGAAGCTACAGCCTTATTTCTGTTTTGTTTCTTCCTTTCGTCTACACGAGCCATGCGCGGCGGGTTGCGATCGCATCAGAGCGACTACTACTTTAAATTTCAGATCGCTTGCTGCCTGCCGGTCGACTAAGATACATAATTTGAATTTTAAAAATTGCCCTAAATGAATTTTCTGAATCCTTATAGGCTAGAAAATTCTACAGAAAAATCGCACAAAGAGGAAGACAAGGAATATTTTGTCCATAATGAATATGCAACCTGCCTTTCAGAAAGCCTTAAGATGCCGCTTTTATTTACTAGATGTAAAGACAGCGTTTCGGTAAGTCCACGCCGTAGACCAGCCATACAAAAGTGCCGATGTTTGAAGGGTAACTAGATGCATTTTTGTTGCCAGAAAAATTCATTTAATGAAAATGCAGAGTTTCAATATATTCAAATACCAGACACTTTCAGTTCAAATAAAATAGTGTTTTTATGCCTACGGTGTCGTGAGCGGATTTGGGTGTTACACGGCGTGGACGCAGCAATGAAGGGCTGATATGGATAAAAATGATTTTCTTCGCAATAAATGGTCAATTTTCTACGATACAATGTCAAAAAAATATGCTGCTTAGCATACAATTTTCAAGATAATTGCTTTTAACAAAAATATGACAAAAAATGGTTTTCAACATCCTCGGTACCAGACATATCAAATACCTTTTCATGTGCACACATAAACTGCTTTCCAGAAATGTATCTCTCAAAGACGTCAGTTTATTTCTTTGGCAACACAAGGCTAGGGTGTCTAATTTTCCACTCACAAATTTTATGAGTGGTGGAATTCAGTGGCGGTGTTCACCCACTGGAACTTTCTCGGGGGGGGCACTGAGCGTCTCGCCAGTGCCAGAATTTCGATTCAGTTGTTCCACTGAAACCGGTGGAGATAAGGATGCCAGGTATAATTGACCAGAAAAATATAAGTCACCAGATTTTCTTTCAGAAAAGCGAACGAAGCGCAAGAGTAGAGTTAATTTGGCGATCTATTCCATTCTGCTGCTCTCTTTTTCCAGTGGACATTAGCAGAGGAGGCAACTGAACGGGCCCTTGTAGTAAGTATTGTTGAGCATTGTTAACTTTGTGAGTGAATTGTGTCTTTGGTAACTAGTCTTCTGTCTTTGTCTCCCTACTCCCTATTCTCTCTAAGGTGCTTGTAAAAATTGTACACTCTGAAATTACTCAATTTTTAGCCAACAACAACATTATATTTCAAAAACAGTTCGGATTCCGTAAAGATCATAGTACATATATGCCCATAGCTCTTTTGTATGATAAACTAACCTCAGCCCTTGTCTCCAAAAAAGTATGCGCTAGAGTGTATTTGGATTTCTGCAAAGCTTTTGACACCGTGAACCACAAAATTCTGCTTGCAAAACTACCAAAATATGAAATTAATGATGTTAGCCTAACATTCTTTGAATCCTACCTCTCCAATAGAAAACAAATAGTGAAATTTAACTATCAGATCAGATATCCCCAGATCAACGTCACTTGGTGTGCCTCAAGGCTCTGTCCTGGGGCCCCTTCTTTTCCTCCTTTACATCAATGATCTACATAGAAGTTCTCCAACTCCCACTTTCTACTTCTTCGCCGACGACACAGCTCTCTTCTTTATCTCAGACTCTCTGCAGACCCTCCAAAAGATATTGACTAGTATTTTAGATATCTGTCAGTGGTTGAACTGCAACAGATTGACCCTGAATGCTAAGAAATCAAATTTTCAATTATTTTCCCATAACCCAGAAAACCGACTCCAAATTAAAGTAAACAGCATACCTCTCACAAGAAAATTTTCAACCAAATACCTCGGTGTTCAAATTGACGAGGATCTAAAGCGGACGACCCAAATTAAATCTGTCGAAAATTCAGTCTCCAGAAATATTGGTATCATAAAAAGATGCAGTCACATACTAAATTCCACAAACCTTTTCCTCTTATATAATGCCCATGTTTTGCCATACCTAACATATTGTATTCATCTATGGGGTAGTGCCTTTGAGTACAAATTACACAGACTCATCACACTACAAAAAAGGATAGTTAGAATAATTGACGGAGCCGATAGACTTGCAAATACAAATCTAATCTTCAAAAAATATGCTATCTTGTAGCTAAAAAATCTGGTAGAATTCACCCACTTTAACCTCATGCATGACTTCCTTTGCAGCCGCCTTCCATCAGCAGTATCTGACTCTTACACTCTTCACCAACAATAGAATTCAAAGAAACACACGACAAACTCAACACTTTGAAGTACCTTTCGCCTCAACAATGTACCGTAAATTGTCCGTGTTTGTACCTGCTCCGAGAACGTGGAATCGTGTTGTTGCCCCCAAAATAAGAAACTTGCAAGACATACCAAAATCTAAAACTTTCTTTAAAAAGGTAGCAAAAAACTATACAGCGACAACCACTAACTCACTAGCTAAATTTTCATTCATAACATCTCTTTGGTAAAACTGTAGTATCTGCATTGAAAACTTGATAAGTCTTAGCCTGCCATCACTCCTGTGCGGGCTCGTGAGCCAGGGTAGCATGGAAATTGAGAGTAACGAGGCACACTGTACCAAAGGCTAACTATTCGCTTGAATATTCGCGGTACAAATTGACTGGACAGTCCTGGGAGACTAACAGGCTCGCCTTTGGCACCCTCCTGTCGATCCGTAGTCATCTCCCCAAAGCCGCGCAACCAACAACTCACCCCAGCTCTCCTCCACCCCCTCTCTCTCTCTCTCTCTCTCTCTCTCTCTCTCTCTCTCTCTCTCTCTCTCTCTCTCTCTCTCTCTCTCTCTCTCTCTCTCTCTCTCTCTCTCTCTCTCTCTCTCTCTCTCTCTCTCTCTCTCTCTCTCTCTCTCTCTCTCTCTCTCTCTCTCTCTCTCTCTCTCTCTCTCTCTCTCTCTCTCTCTCTCTCTCTCTCTCTCTCTCTCTCTCTCTCTCTCTCTCTCTCTCTCTCTCTCTCTCTCTCTCTCTCTCTCTCTCTCTCTCTCTCTCTCTCTCTCTCTCTCTCTCTCTCTCTCTCTCTCTCTCTCTCTCTCTCTCTCTCTCTCTCTCTCTCTCTCTCTCTCTCTCTCTCTCTCTCTCTCTCTCTCTCTCTCTCTCTCTCTCTCTCTCTCTCTCTCTCTCTCTCTCTCTCTCTCTCTCTCTCTCTCTCTCTCTCTCTCTCTCTCTCTCTCTCTCTCTCTCTCTCTCTCTCTCTCTCTCTCTCTCTCTCTCTCTCTCTCTCTCTCTCTCTCTCTCGGCAGCTGCTATGATTCTTTCGAGGGCGGCCTGCTGCATTGGCGGTTGTGCCCCGAGCGGGCGCTGCGGACCGCGCTAGTCGGGCGCGACCATAGCTGGCTGCTGCTCCGGACGACGCCGCGGCGCTGGTGCTCAGCAGCGGACGGCACTGTGTTGGCCGCGGGGCGGCGGTACGGTGGCCGCTGGGTTGCGCCGGTGTTTGACCACGGTGTACTGCTGAGGCCGCTGGTCGGCACTCCTGGGGCTGCTTCTCGGCCCCGCTGCACTGTGGCCGGAAACGCTGTCGTGGGTGGCCACGGGGCCGTTTTTCGGATTTTGGAATTTAGGGGTTTTATGGCTGCCGATGTGAAGAAAATTGTTCAGGGTGTTCTGAATGACCACTATTATCAAGCTAATTTAGTTGAAAGATGCACTTATTACTCATCAAAGTAAGGCGATAATGAAATCCAGAAGGCACTCGATGCGTCTGCTAGATCCGAGTTTTTAACTTTGAATAATTAACGTCAAAACTGAGTCAGACTAAAAAGAATTAATATCAAAATGTTCCTCATAATGTCAGCATTGAGATGATTAGCGTTATGTGTATATTTGAATTTTGATAAAGGTATATAATCTGGGTTTTAATTACCCCTTTCATAAACCCACCTTACAAGCTAGATGCTAGCTTTGAATAGAGAAACAAAAAAAAGTTACGTTTCTGCCAATTAGCTTTTTTGTGGAAACATAGGTCCAGTAATTCTCCGTCATGGCTTGAAGAGAGCTAAGTGCGCAAATGTGTGCAAAATTGTCCAGTGTAAATTGTACCGGGCCGCCCGCCGCCCGGAAACGTCCGCCCGCCCGCCACCCGGCGCCTCCGCGGCTCGCCACGGCCCGCCGGCCGCCTGTGAGGTGCCGGGGACGCTTATCAGGTGCTTCTCATGTCATATTGCTCACCTTTAAGCACATTATCTTCATTGTAAGCTCATAGGTTTTCTTATCCTTACCCAGAATCAGCGTTGGTCAAGGTCACCCATGCATAAATCATGCTCATATTGCACATGATTCGACATACTATGATGAGAGGGGTACACTGCTAACTACTGTCTTGATCTTCTTGCCGTCTGAACATATGAAAGAAACCCATATTATCGTGCGAGCATTCAACGTGACCTTTTGTGACTTCTGGGAACATCAATTTTAATGAGAGTATCAAATGGTAAGCAGCTCACAAACTCATTTTACCCAGGGGCTCCGAATGACAATATGTATTTTGTTTTAACCCGATGAGACGATTAGTCTGAGAAGAGGCTGGGTATGCCCTTTTGCATGCGGAGCCAGCACAACTGACCAGGTCGTTAGGGGTCGGGTTAGGTCGATTCATTTGCTTAACATGCGCACTAGAGGGGGACCTCGGAGGCTCCCTCACCTGTTTCCGAGGTGGCGTAAGAACAGTTCGTAGTGCCGAAAAACGATATTTTGCTACATTCGAGAATTTAACGGCGCATTGATTGGTGAAGATATCTAAAAAAATTTGCCGAAAATTTTGTGACGCATAGGCTTTCAAAGTCAGACCTGCATTTTGAGATTGCCACAATCGCGCGGTAGGACCAGTTCGCTTGCATTGAATACCGATTGGTGACGTCATAACGCCATATATCCGGGATGATATACCAAGGTCACCTCACAGGAATGTCTAGGTTAAGGTTGAAGGTCACAGGTCAAGGTCATATCAGAATTTTTAAGATCATTGACCCCAGCGCTTCCAGTCAAATAGCGTTACCCGGTCGGAGGTGTATTATTCTATCAAGTCATAGTTAAGGTACCTGAATGTAAAGATCAAGGTCAAAGTTAAAGGTTAAAGGCCATTTTTAAAGATCAATCCTCATTTGCCACCAAACATTCGCAAAAGTGTTCATCAAAGTTTACATTATCGGTACATCATCATATTGTGACCTCATAGGTTAATGACCTTGGATGACCTTGACCCCAAAATTGTAGCAAAGCTTTTGCGACCTTCCTTGTATGGCCCTGGTCTGCCTTTAGCGTATTCCCGTCATTTTTCTGCTTAGTAACAGTATTTCCCAATAGGTCCCCAGCATGGCCAATATTTGACGGTTATGGCATCGTTTGACCTTGAAGATATTGACCTAGGTCAATAAAAATTGGTCACGATGTAGATCACCATAGCCCCCACCCACCCTCCAAACAGTTTTTCTGCGTCTTTTAGTTTCCGAGATCTTAGAGGGGGCCTACCACGCCCCCTACTGTGTGCGTTAGTGCCAGACCCCTCTCCAGTGCGGGTGTTAGTTGAATCAACTTAAGTATACATCTCCCATTGCATAACAGTATTTCCCAATAGGTCCCCAGCATGGCCAATATTTGACGTTTATGGCATTGCTTGACCTTGAAGATATTGACCTAGGTCAATAAAAATTGGTCACGATGTAAATCACCATAGCCCCCACCCACCCTCCAAACAGTTTTTCTGCGTCTTTTAGTTTCCGAGATCTTAGAGGGGGCCTACCACGCCCCCTACTGTGTGCGTTAGTGCCAGACTCCTCTCCAGTGCGGGTGTTAGTTGAATCAACTTAAGTATACATCTCCCATTGCAATTGATGTAGCATTATCTGCTGAAAATTTGGGGGTGAATCGGTTTGGCAGTTTCAGCACTGTAGCAAAATGAACACGAACAAAACCCTCGGTGGCCATCCATGAGGCTGTTTCCGACCACTGTGCGCCCAGTCTGCAGAACGTGGCAGGCGACTCGACGAGGCGCTTGGGGCAGCTCAAAGCCTGCCCCAATTGGGGCAGAAATTTGGATGCTGGGGCAGACTCCTCCAACGGAGGGGGGTATTTTTACCGATATATGTTTATCTACTCCATTTTAAACGAGACACCCAGAAATGAAAGAAAACCGTGCATCCAACTCGACGATGGCAACGCGCCCACGACCCTCCACGCACAGCAGCAGCTATCTTGCATTCATGATACACGACTTCAAGAATACTTTTATTCAAAGGTATATTTACAAGCGAAGTATTTTCCCTTAAAGACGTCATTTGCCACTGCTTTCACGCCGTATAATCAATAGTTTAAAAAAATATTTCAATTGATAACTAAATTCGATAAAGAATAATTTTTTTCCACAGCTAAAGCATTTTCCCCCTTCCATTTTCTCACATTTGCATGAAAGCATGACAAAATTTGGAATATTTTCACCCCTAGTTTTCACAAGACCCAAGCGAAGAAAGATTCCTGTACGCTTTTGTGACGTCACATCATTGACTAGCATTTGTTCTTAGGGGGAGGGGGCTGGCATGATTTTCTTTTGAATGGTGGACCCTTTGAACAGTGGACCTTTTGACATAGACCCGATTTGCCGGCCTTTGGCGATCAAAATATAGCAGAGGAAATGCAAAAAACTACATACAGGGAAATTTTATTTCGAGTTCTAAGATTGTTTTTTGTAACTAAAACTAGGTTTAGATTACAAATTTAGAAAATAAATTTAAATTTAGCTTTAGAAAGGCGCCTGTTGCCTGATTTTTATTCACTTCCAGGAACTTTGGACTTTACATCTATAAAAAATTTCCTTTGTTTGGTATCTTTTTAACCATATTTCTCTAGACGACAAACATGACGCTTTTGAGACAATTCAGCTTTTACAGCACAACTTTAACTAATGATTGTCGTTCTTTTTCATTATTTTTCTTCTTCCCTCGGTGATTACCCGTACCGACCGCTGCCCCAAGTACTAGTTTCTGCCCCAAGAGCCCCCATCTGCCCCAAGATCGACCAAAAGCTGCCCCAAATCGGTAGGTCTGCCCCGAGGCTGCCCCAACGAGATCTCGTCGAAATCTGCCACGTTCTGCAGACTGGCTGTGCGCTGATGCGTGGCGGCCGCACAATCCCTACACTGGCCGTGAATATACACTGGCAGATATATATAAAAACTGGCTGTGAGTAAACACTAACCCATGATTTTTTTTACTTTTTTTCTTTTCCCTTGCCCTGTCTTTTTTTCTTTTTTTATGATACAAACCACCCACACAATATTTTTTTCTAATTGAGCATACACAATACACCTTATCTGCATTTATTGTTGCCTCATGTGCTCTTTTTCACCTGTGGGTATGTACATATGTGTGTGTGTTCCAAATATATGTATGGATATACTAGAACCATAATTGAAAAGTGAGTGGAGGATTCAGCAAAAAAAAATATAAAAGAGAGTGGGAAATTCTGCTTGACTGGGTGTCACTCTGCACCCAGCACCCCAGGTTTTGTGACACAGACCCACAAATTTTTTTTTTTAAATCCCAAAACACAGGTAAATAGTCCACCTTCAGGACTTAAAATTGCCCTAAGTGGTGAAAAAAGACCAACTATCTGACAACAAGATCTCCCTGGCGAGTCTCGTCCTCCAGTAATAAATAAATCAAACCAAACGTGCAGTTTTGGCACTGTCGAGCAGAGCCGATATTCCAACTAAATTTAGAAGAATCTATTTCCTCCTAAAATATGACTAGAGGAAAATACTAAAATATTTTTATTTCTACTTTGCAGAGTATTTTTAACATTTTCCCTACTCACTGCTTAGAAACAGGCAATTGAAAACAAAATATTGTTTTTATGGCAATCCAGCCTCCAGTTATTAAAAAAGACTCATGGCGCACTTACTAAAATTTGATGTACTTGTCCTCTATTACCCTGGGTAGCATTGCATAGTGGGTAGGAATGGGTTTTTCTTCCTGGTATATGACAGATTGGCACAAATTTTTGGAGGCTGATGGCGCGAGAATTTTGGATGGCTGGTGCGACTCATCTTCCCGGCCGTCATACTTCGCAGACTGGACATTGGGCTTTGGAGCCCACTCAAGAAGTTTTTCACCCAAATAAATGTCTCCTGTCCAGATGACGCCCAAGAGCAAGTGCCTCCCCAATTAAAAATGCCAAATCACCCTTTAACTCCACAATCCACATTCATTACCCCATATAAATGAAATTTTGCCATGGAAACCAGGCAATGCACAGAAGTATCTCATCTGTTTATCAATCACAAAAGCTCCAAAAACTAAATTTCTAAAATTTTTGAAGGGAAATGTAATTTTCATTCATACAATGACGAACAAATCCATCATGCATATTAAGAATAGGATTAGAACGCAGAAAGTGGCATCCTAGGGTCAGAGTGCATACCTTCCCAAATCATCTAGATATTCATAGGCTTTATCTCAACCCCGCATGCACGTAAGTCACCTCACTATTATTAAGAAATTATACTCAACAGCACATTATACTTACACTTTCTTCTTTCCGCCCTTCTTGCCCGATTTTCCTTGATTCTTGCTCTTGCCGACCGCCATGATCGCAGTGGCTGGAAAAGGAAGTTATTGAAGTTGTGAGCGGGGCTTTGCATTCTAAAAAAGTAGAATATATATAGCTTTAGCTCAAAGTAACTTCCTATTACTTGTAGTAATTTTTAATTTTGATTTAAATTTGAACGAAAAATTGAAATTGAAAATTTAAATTTTTACCCCCTAATGTGATGCCAAATGTTATCAGATCGTTAGTGCTGACGTCTATCAAAAAGGGAAAGACGCGCACCTACTATAGGTGTCGCGGCTGTAGGAAACCTAGGTTCCGGATCACCCATAGGATCACCCTCAGGATCACCCATACCCTTCTAATCACAAAACCATCGGCGTCAAAATCTGGAGGACGGGGGGATCAGTGGCGGTTCCAGGGGAAAAACAGGCATTTACCCCCCAAACGGAAAAGCTCAGGGCAAAACTATTTTTGCCCCCTCCCTCTGTAAAGGATACGGCTTGGGGAGTGTTATGTAAAGGACACGGCGTGGGGAGATGATTCTATTCTATTGGTTGTTGGGATAGTTTGAGTGAATAAAGTTAAGTTGTGATGCTGATATGTACATTTAGCGATGATTAGGTATTAAATAGTGGCAGTGATAGATTAATAATAGATACATTTTGCGACACAGGGGCGTAGGAACGGTTTGAAAAGTGGGGGGGGCAACCCTAGAGGGGCCCACCTCAAGGGGGCCCCCAGTCTATGGGGGCCCATAATTATATTTTTTAGTTAGCTCGTTTGGTGTCAATAAGGCACACATGCACACTAAGATGTCAAAACATGGAACATTGAGAAATTAAATTTCACCCTATGATTTCGAGTTGTATCTATTATGATCTAATAAATCATAGTAAAACGCAAATTTGTTTGTTGTTTTTTACCTTGACCCTTTTCAAATACGAAATACATTGTTAAGCTCTTTAGGAGGATTTCAATCATTTTTTACCACGAACGCGTTTTTTTATACTTACAGATGTTTAGGCCCCTTTCATCACATTTACAAAATCAAAAACTGTTAACACGCGCATTGACGGGGGCGGGTACCCGCCCCCTCGGGTTTTTCGGAGACAGTAGAAAAACGGAGGCGCGTAGCGCCGCCGTACTTGGTATACCTTTTCCCTCATCATTTTTACAACTTCTGTGAACATTTTAAGGTTAGGTCATCTCAGGTCAGGTCACCAGTACAGGTCAAGTGACCCGACCTCAAAAAAAGTTTAAGATAGCATAAGTCGGAGCAGGGTGAACTTATCCGATTGAAACTCATATCACATAATGGCCCCACCGAGTTCTCTAACATATGTTCCGGTATTTCTGATATCGATGACCTAAGGTCAGGTACGAGGCATGACCTCTCCATTGGAAATACATGGGAAACTGGTTTTTTACGGAATAACTCAGTAACGGATGGTGATAGAGCATTTATTTTAGCTGCATTAGACTTGCCTGGACTTTGCGGTTATAATGATATGCATTTTATATAATTTGACCCTGACCTGACCTCAGGTCAGGTCAAAACCTTGATTTGACCTAGCAAGGTCAAACTATATATCATTCGATTCGGCTTGCTAAGAGGATTCATATAGTTTAAGTTGTTTTGCTCTATCTTTACTTGTTTAGATGTAATGCCCGAAAAACTGAATTTTACATGTTATCCCTATGACGGGCATGTTTTGACCTCTAATGACCTTAAATGTGACCTGACAAAAAATGGTTCAAATTTTTCGATGGAGAAGTGGATGGGCAGCCCAACGCCGTTTACCGTTTTTCGCTACCTACCGTGGTTCTCGAGATCTTAGGGGGCGGGTACCCGCCCCCCCCGTCAATGCGAAGGTGGCTCAAACCCCCGTCAATGCGGGTGTTAAGAAAACTACAGACAATGCTTTGATACCAAATAGCCTCACTTTGCTATGCCTAATCAACTTGTATTTGGTTATTTAATGACAAGAATGGGGAAATTTATTTAGGTTATTAAGGATCCCTTCTTTCCATCATTAAAGATTGACTGGTCAAAATAAATACGCCTAGCTATATTTCGATGCCTAAAATACAGAGATCCGGCATGACTGCAAGTGCAATGTAGGTACTTGATGGCCAGCCTTGTGATGCCGAGGAGGTGTGGGCATGGTGTTATAGTGGTTAGTAACCTTGCTTTCCCCGAAACCAACCCGGGTTTAAGGCACGGCAGATTCCTTGTGCAAGGAGCAATTTGACTCCCAAGAAACCCCTCCAACAGGGAAAGAGTTATCGACGCCATATAACCCTGGCATCGAAAGACGCCGCACCTTTCGATGGCTCAGGGACGACTGTTGCTCGGCATTTGGTGCGGGGTCCGTGTCCAAATCATGCTTTGTGTTGGGATTGATATGGGATGGAGTTTGATTGGGCCCAGTTCTCGCGACTCATTTGAAAACACTCGGGTAGTAGGTGCCTTGGCTTTTCACGAAGCGCTCCTCCTCCAGGGGCTTGCAGGCAGCGTACTACCAAACTTGAACGTTCCCAGACAAGCTATCGGGCCTGTTTGGTGTTTCTTGTTCTATATTACAGTTGCTGATATTTGTATGTTCGTTGCGGGAGCCCAGCTTAAAAAGGGGGCAGTATCTCCTTGACCCCCGGTTCCTATGGCTATGCCGCCCAGGGGACGCCAAATTATCTCGGATGGCACCAAGGTACAGACCATTGCTCAGGAACCCAGATCAGTCAGCTCAAGGGCCCAGAGCAGTGCATTAGCCTCGGGACCAGCTTATCAAGGGACCCTACATAAGCACAGGACCCCTAGAAGCTCATCACAGGGGAGCCCCAGATTCGCACAGTGTGCCAGATTAGCTTAGGGGCCCGATTCAGCTCGGAGGTCCCCAGGTCGACTTATTTGTTTATTTATATCGCCAACAGATGTAAATCCATCTACAGGCGAAGTCAGAGCCTAAAAATAAACACAATATGCTACAAGTAAAAGACAGGCATCACACATGAGAGCAATATAATGAATCACCCTAGGTTAGGATGTTCCTCCCCGAGGATAAATGATACTGGTAAAACATGAATTGAAAGCTAGAGAAAATACATGGTCTAAAAATTACCTGCTGCGGCGAGAGCGCTAGCTCGCAGCAAGTACACGGGGTGAACGTATGTATTTTAACACGCGCATTGACGGGGGTCTGAGCCACCTTCGCTTTGACGAGGGGGGTGGGTACCCGCCCCCTAAGATCTCGGGAACCACGGTAGGAAGCGAAAAACGGTAAACGGCGTTGGGTAGCCCATCCTTTTCTCCATCGAAAATACTTGATCCAGTTTTTTGTCAGATCACATTTAAGGTCACGAGAGGTCAAAACATGCCGTAATAGGGATAACATGTAAATTAAGTTTTTCGGCCATTACATCTGAACAAGTAAAGATAGAGCAAAACGACTTAAACTGTATGAATCCTGGCAACAAGCCAAATCGAATGATATATAATTTGACTTTGCTAGGTCAAATCAAGGATTTGACCTGACCTGAGGTCAGGTCAGGGTCAAATTATATATAATGCATATCATTCGAACTGCAAAGCCAAGGCAAGTCTAATGCAGCTAAAATAAACTCTCTATCATTATCCTTTACTGAGTTATACAGTAAAAAACATTTTTCCCATGTATTTCCAATGGAGAGGTCATGCCTCGTACCTGACCTTAGGTCATTGATATCAAAAATACTGGAACATATTTGAGAGAACTCGGTGGACCCATTATGTGATATGAGTTTCAATCGGATAAGTTCACCCTGCTCCGACTTATGCTATCTTAAACTTTTTTATGTCAGGTCACTTGACCTGTACTGGTGACCTGACCTGAGATGACATAACCTTAAAATTTTCACAGAAGTTGTAAAAATGATGAGGGAAAAGGTATGCCAAGTACAGCGGCGCTAGGCGCCGCCGTTCTTATGTTCTCTCCGAAAAACCCGAGGGGGCGGGTACCCGCCCCCGTCAATGCGCATGTTAAAACATTGACTTTAAAACAGCTAAAA
The DNA here is from genome assembly GCA_034440635.1 of Lepas anatifera. Lineage (NCBI taxonomy): Eukaryota > Metazoa > Arthropoda > Thecostraca > Lepadidae > Lepas > Lepas anatifera. The sequence goes on from JAOTON010001797.1 coordinate 217,328, forward strand.
AAAATGATAAAAATAGGTCCGAACCGGAACATGGTAAGAAGGCATTCCTTGCCCGCCGGATCCGACACAAAAGCCCCTGGCCTACAGTGTTCGCACGCCCGCGCCGCTCCGCGAAAGATGATTATGTATGGTCTCAAAACAGCTCAAGGGGCTTGTTCAAGCTCACGGATCCCAGCTTAGCTCAACAGAGGTGTAATTTTCCCAAAATCATTGGGGGTGCTCCGCCGGTGGGGGGCGGCAGCCCAAAGGGGCGGCAGCTTTGGGGGCGGCACCCCTTCATTGCACCAAATATGTTATTCATCGCTTTTTTGCGCCTTTTATAGCACAGGGAACATTCTATTTTAATTTTGGGCAGGTATTCTAAAGCTTTTGCCAAACGTGTTTGCTTTTTAGGCGACATCCCAAAGCTACATACACGTCTTAAAATAATCCAACCTGAGCTTTAAATCCTTCCACGATCAGGGGCGCAGCCAGAGCTTTGGTATGGGGGGCACACCACCTTTCAGGGGCACCCCGAGAGAGAAATGGCACTTTTAACGTAACCTAAAAAACTTACTATATCTTAGTCAACATCAAATTTTGGGTACCTTTGGTGGAAGAAAAATTCAAATCAAGCATTGACGGAGAAGGAAAACTTAAATAAAAGCAGAAAAAAGTGTCACCGAAATCTCATGAAAATAGCCAGAACACGACTTTTTGGTATAGATTTAAGGATAAACCAGCCAACTCACACAAGTTCTTGACATCAAAGAAATCAGTGGAGTCTGTGATATCGGTCACTATGTGCAAGATAAAGACATATTGGAATCGAAAATTCATTTGTTATGCTCACTGGTTTTGTCGTGACGAGTGAGCCCTGGTTGAACGCGGATTAAGTTCCCCGGCTCCCACAAGGGCCATGGGAGGAGGTGCGGCATTGTGACATTGGAGGGATACAATTTTTGTTGCCGGAGTAATTAGGGAGATACTTTTTTAACGCGTTTAAAAGTTCCATATTTTCAAAGATCTGTCCCAGTCTGAGTAAAGAAAAAGTAAACAGGCTGGTAGTTTAGATGCGAATGATGTGACAGGGATAAAAATTGTGAAAAACTAGTTCTTTATTCATTTGAATTAATTATTAGAAATCCTGGTTCAGGGGACTGTGTCCTGAGCTCAGGGGCACATGCCTTTTTATCACCCGTGCCCAGAATCCACCAGTATAATGAGCAATTTATTTAACCCGGGGTGCCTAGGCATCACAAGCCGTTTTAGCGATGACGGCTCATTCTTATAATAATAATTTTTGGGGCTTATCGACGCACCAACTGCCAGGGTCATATGGCGTCGCCAACTCTTTCCCTGTTGGAAGGGTTTCTCGGGAGCCAGCTTGCTCCTTGTTCAGGGAAGCCGCCGGGCCTTGAACCCGGGTCGGCTGAATGGAAGCCAGCTACGCTGACCACTCCACTACCGCGCCCCCCGGCTCATTCTTCGTTAGCTCCATTTTACAAGGGAGTTTGCACTGTATCCTTATTCCCCATCTATTCAGGACCAGCTCAGGGGCCCCTTAGTGTGGATCAGAGATCTCCAGAGTAGCTGCCCCTCATTCCCCCAGATGTGCCCCTGGGATTAGACTAGCCCCGTGACCCCCGAGGTGATGGGAGTTGGCCTTGTGTTCCTATTCTCTGTCAATTCAAGACCAGCTCAGGGGGCCCCTGGTGTGGATCAGAGCCCCCCCCCCAGAGCAGCTCATGCTTGACCCGGGACTAGACTAGCTCAGTGGCCCCAAAGATGGGGAGGGGGTCATCGGACTAGCTCAATGGGCCCCAGATAGGCTCATGGGCCTTGCACTATATTAACTCAGGGGGCACCAGACTAGCCCATAGGGCATCAGATGGGCTCAGGAGGCACAATGATGACACATGAGGCACCAGATCAACTCAGGGGGCATTAGTTTAGCTCAAGGACAATATACCTGCTCAGGGGGCACCAGATTGATCCGCTTGGGGGCCAGATAAGCTCCTAGTCCCCAGACCAGAGCAGGGGTCTAGATCAGCTCAGGGAGCACCATATTAGCTCAGAGAGAGGGCAAGTGATCTGCTCAGTGGTCCCCGATCAACTCGGGACACAGAGCATCTTGGAGGAACTAGATCAAGTCAGGAGGCATTTAATCAGCCCAGGAGCCCCATACCAGCTCAGGGGGCCTCATCAGCCTCAGTGGGCACAACTTAGCTTAGGGGCCCAGAGCTGCTGAGGAAATTACTTAATCAACTCAGGAAGCCTAGATCCGCTTAAAGGGCACTAGATTGGCTCAGGGGGCATCAAACTAGCTCAGGAGGCACTAGTCGAGCTCAGAGGGCATGGATGGGCTCAGGAGGCACCAGTTCGACTTAGGGAGCATTAGTTTAGCTCAGGGGAAACATATTTGCTCAGAGGGAGCCAGATTGATCAGCCCGGGAGCCCAGATCAGCTCCTAGCCCCCAGACCAAAACATGGACATATATCAGCTCAGAGAACACAAGATCAGCTCAGGGTGCCCCAGATCATCTAAGGAGACATCAATAACCAGCTCAGGGGGCACCTGATCAGCTCAAGAAGCACCATTTTGGCCCAGGGGACAGTAGATCAACTCTGCGAGGCATGTGATCAGCTCAAGGGCTCAGATCAGTTCAAAGGGCACTAAAACAGCTAACAGGACACCAGGTGAGCTCGGAGGCATCAGACTAAGAGAGCATTAGCTAGATTCAAAAGGCACAATTATTTGCTCAAGGGGCACCAGATTGACTCAACGGGCACCCGGTAAGCTTAGAGGGCACGTGATCAGCTCAAGTGGCCAAGAACAGCTCAGTGGGCACCAGAGGAGATCAAAGGGCACCAGATTAGCTCCGCTGGTACGATTATTGGCGACGATAAGGCGTTAGCTGGTCACGGATTACGTACCCATACTCTCCGCGGTTGCTTGGGAAGGCGACAGAATGCACTAGCTGACCAAAAAAGGTACTAAATTTTAAACAATAGCTTTCATCGATAAATGTGATCTAATTGCATCTAGGTTCGACGGCGTAGGGCAATAAATTTCGAGCGGCACAGCCCAAATGGGGTACACCACCTAGCGATCAAAGGGCACTCCGGCACCGACGGGGGCACGTGCCCCCTGGCTGCGCCCCTGTCCACGATCGAAGTGTATCAGTTTTGTGGGGTTAACACGCGCACTGGAGGGGGGCCTCGGAGGCCCCCCCACCTGTTTTTCCAAGGTGGCCGGAGAACCGCTTGTAGCCGAAAAACGAAACGTGGCCACATTTAACAGAATTTAATAGCGCGTCGATTGGTGAAGACTTTTTGAAAATCGGCCGAAAATTTTTTACTTATAGGCTTTCAAAGTCAGACCTGCATTTTGAGATCGCCGTAAACGCGCGGTCGGACCAGTTAGCTTGCATTGAAGACCGAGTGGTGACGTCATAACGTCATATAAGCGGGACTATATGTCAAGGTCACTTCACATGAAAGTCAAGGTCAAGGTCAAAGGTCACATGTCAAGGTCATATCTGCACTTTCAAGGTCAATGACCACTGTGCGTCCGGCCAAATGATGTTACCCCGTCTGACATATATTATGCTATGACGTCATCGGTAGGGTACCCCATTACAAAGGTCAAGGTCAAAGGTCAAGGTCAAAGGTCATTGGGAAAGGTCAATCCTCATTTCCCGCCAAACAGTGGCTATAGTGTTAGTCAAAGTGTAAATAATAAGTAGTATACCATATGGTGACCTTAAAGGTCAATGACCTTGAATGACCTTGACCCAAAAGTTGTGGGGAAGCTTCTTTGAGACATCTTCTCTATGAACCTTGTCCACCTTTAGCTTATTCCCGCCATTTTCCTGCATAATCACAGCATTTACCAATCGATCCCAGCATGGCCAATATTTGACCTTAACGACCTTGTTTGACCTTGAAGATATTGACCTAGGTCAATGAAATTTGGTCATCATGTAGATCACCATAGCCCCCACCCACCTACCAAGTGGCGTTTTTCTAACCCTCTTAGTTTCCGAGATCTTAGGGGGGCCTACCAGGCCCCCCCTCCAGTGCGCGTTAGTGCCAGACCCCCCCTCCAGTGCGGGTGTTAAATTTGACCTTCAGTATTACAGAGTGGATGGAGATTCAAATGAAAGCAAAGGACCTAAGGGGAATGTGGCACCTTTATAACGTGATTTTAACTGAGATAGCCAATGACATAGCGGAGTCGTAAATAATTCGTTCGTTGTTAGGATTTTCTCTACTCGTGTTTAAACAAGTTGAAGGAGCTTTCGACCTGTATTTCAGGCCTTCTTCAGCAGTTTAATACATGGTAGAGAAGCACAATTTAAAAACAATCCTGATACAAATGGTGTTTACAAAGCGCTAAATATTTCAAATCGGAAAGCTCAAGGTTAAGAGGACGACACGCCTCTATGATGTGTGAGACATAGCCAAGTTGTAAGGTATGCCGGAAAACCCGGTACTTTATATATCATTTGTCTTGAAACTCAAAATTTCCGTAGAGAAAAGCTAAAAATTACCTGAAATGTACCCCACATGTACCCTTAGGAGCAGGTCACTGTTGTCAGCTGTTGGTGTTGTAATGGCTGTAAGCGAATATGGTTAGCCTGCGATATTTATGGGAGTGTTGGTAACACTGTATAACATTTGGACAGATACGGCCGACATCGCCACCTATTTGTGTGGGTTTGCGCACGGTTCCTATAGATACGGTTCGGACATGACAGCCAGCTGACTGCCTGATTTGGCAGCACGTTGAGGATATGGCAGTATTTTAAAGGGTTCTGTTCAAAATAACTTTGATTTTGCTAGCAAAAGGAAGAATGCACCGTTTTGATTGGGTAATTGAAACGTTTGAAACAGAATTCTGAAGGAATTAGCATGAAGTTCATCGTGGATTTTCCTTGTTATAAAAGCGCTTTAGAGACTAAAAACTGCAGCCAGAAGATAGCCTGATCAATTTTACATACCGAAAATAAAAAATAGACCCTTAAGCACCACTTACATTTTCCCACTGGCCCGTGCCCCAAACCCCTGCAAACAGTCCCATTGGAATTACATGTTAAATTTTGCTGCCAAAAAACTGTGAGAACCAGAAGTGGAACCTTTAAAACCCCAGAATTCTAGAGAGGTATCTCATGTCCGCCCCCTGGGTTTGCGTTCGTCGGCAGAGACGGCGCTGACGGTAGATCGCCACCTATCGGTGGGGCTTTGCATTGATTGGCGCTGATGGTCGTGGAATGTTCTAGAAGGAATCAGCTGAGGGTCAGAACTGTGTCACTTTGTTAAAATTAAAATCTCGTAGATCGAGGCGCAAATAAAATGTGGATTAATCTGTAATGAAAGGTAATAAGATAAGGTATCGGCGAGAGGTATGGGAGGCAGTGAATACTGAGCCTGGAATTTAAGTTCGAAATGTTAAGTGGCAGTCAAGTAGCTCGTTCGGAATTCATGCGAAGGATTTGTTGTTGTTGTTTGTTGTCATTAGGATACAAAACCCCGTCTCGTTAACATGTAATTTTACGCCGCAAAAATGTAAGTAATTTCCTGCAAGGGTTTATGCGTTTTAAGGGTTATAGATGAACCGATTCTGCACTGATGATTATATATTTGGGAGGGGATTGTTGAAAGATTGATTGTAAATGATGGGATTTTAGTATGGCGCATGTCGTCGCAAATGCGCCATTGTCTGAACTGAGTGCAATTTGGTCCAGGATTCGGAGATAGCAGCAAATTATTGGAGTGTCGACCAGGGAGATGCAGATGAGTTGATTGGAGCCCAGTAAATAGGCGATCCGCCTTTTAACTAAATGGATTAAAATGAAGCCGCCAACATTGTGGTAAGAGACTGCGGATTTGGGTAATGTGTTTTAATGTGCTATTGTGAAGTAATGTGCAGTATTTCTCATTTGGTAGGTAGCTAATGATGAATATCGGTAAATTTCAAGGATTTAAATGTGAATATCAGGAAATGTGGGGGCCAGAATGTGAACAGATGTGGCTCGTCTAGAGGTATTTATAATAGTGGAGGCCACATAAGAGAGAATAGGCCATGTAAACGAGATATGGAGTCCATGATGGATTATGGTTTGGCAGTGTCGAGAGTGTGCGTTTCTGTACGCTGTTACGTCACCAATTGTTCCCCATTCCCCATATGTCCCCATTTCGTGTCCCATTCCCCATTTCATTCCCCACTTTTTTATAGTGCGAAGAGACTTTCTAATTCGATGTTTCTCTTCAGAAACAGCAGGTTTGGCAAGCAGATTCGGAATGCGGTTGGGCATGTGCTCAGACTAGAGCGTGCTACATGGAGGTGAACCAGTAATTCACCATTTTGGGCCGAATACACCTGCTAGTGATCACCAATGGCATCTTTTACTGGACCAGTCAGCTACAGTTTCACAATGGCTCTGGGATCTTCTGCATCGCCCTGGTCTACAGCTCCGAAGGAGGATGCATTTCGGCTGCTGCATCACCTCAGCTGAGTTGCGCTTTGCGCGCCAATTTTCTTCGTGTTCAATTTAAGACTTAAGTAATTTGGTGATCCCTGAGGAAGTGGTATTTTTTCATATTTGGTGGCACAGTCAAGCCCAGTGTGCCTTTCAACAGAGAACTTGATGCCTGAGGAAGTGGTATTTTTGTGGTGGCACAGGTGTGTCTTTCAACAAAGAACTTAAGCCCTAGGGAAGTGACATTTTTATCTTGGTGGTGTTGGCATCTAGCCAACAGACGGGCTTTCAGTGCGTGGCTTAAATGCCTTTTCAGGGCAGCAGTTCAGTGCGTGGCTTAAATGCCTTTTCAGGAGCAGCGGAGCAGAGAAGCAGCATCTCATGTATTCATTGTGTACCCTAACCATACTGAGTGGTGTATGTGGGATTGTGTATTTACACTGAACTCATGTAGTATTTCGTTCGCTTACAGCCTGGGATATAACTTTCTCTTGGTAGGATTTCTGGACTAGGTTGATATCTAAAATAGGATTGTGGGTTCCATTCAGTAGAAGATATTAACTCGGGTTATCCGATTGGGTATAATTATTTATCTTGGTAGGATCTGGATTTGGTGGACTTTCTAGTAGGATTCCGAAGGCATGGTTGTGTCTTTTCAGTATTTGGATGTAGGTTATCAAATAGGTTGGCACATTAATTTGTAGTTTGCAGGATTTGGCAGTTGGTCTTCGTCAGCCGGCACATTAATTTGTAGTTTTGCTGGATTTGGCGGTGGGTCTTCGTCAGCACAATTTATACTCGGAGTTAGGTTTGCATGGGGGCAGGGAGTATGGAGTTCTTGATTAGCATAATCTACAGGCCGGATGCAGGATTTGAGGTTGCCATAGCATGGTAGAAATTTGGTTTGGTTAATTGGGTATACCTTTGGTATTATTGCGTATTAATCCTGGTGGCATTTTAAGTAAGTTTGGATATGGCCTCTACCAGAGAGGATCTAGGTAGGCTTAGGGTAGCTGATCTCCAGGCAGAGTTGAGGGCCCGGAATGTAGATGTATCGGGTAAGAAGCAGGACCTTGTTGATAGGCTGTATGAAGTACTATGCGCAGAAGAGGAGGGTATCGCATTAGCCAGAGGTAATTTGGAGCCAGAGATGGAGATCGCCGCGGGGGCCCAGCCAGCGAGCGTCCGCTGCCACCAGCTGATTCGAGCAGCAGCGCACGTGGTCTACTTAATAAGCTCAGGATACTGAAGGAAAGGCAGATACTTAAGGAAGATGAGATTAATCTTAGAGCTCGCACTGAGGCGGAGCAACTTAGACTAAAGACTAGAACCGAGCAACTAGATATAGAATTTAAGTTAACGGAACTTGGATGCGACATTGACTGCGAGGAGGTGACAGCCCTCAGGGTTGAAGGAAAGGCTGAGCCTGCTAAAACTTCGGTATGTGTCGCCGAGGCATTAGCACAGCACGTGCAGAGGTCTCTCCTGCCGGTGACCGAGTTGGCACCGTTTGACGGCGATATTCGATCTTACCGTTTGTTTAAGGCCGCGTTCGATGCGCGTATAGCCAGTCGTTGCTCCGACCAGTCTGAGTTGTTGTTTTATCTCGATCAGTTTACTAAGGGGGAAGCTAACGCGGTAGTTAAGGCATGTCTGCATTTGGGATCGGGGCGGGGATACACTAGGGCCAGGCAACTGTTGGAAAGCCGGTATGGTAGTGTTCATCGTCTCATTGATTCATACTTGGGAAAGTTAAGGGGGTGGCCGCGTGTGCCAGCAGGTGATGTCAGTGGGCTCGACGCCCTAGTATTGTTCCTTACCGAGGTGGAAAACGCGATGGACGGAGTCGGTATGGGCGAGCTAAATCACCCACGTACCCTCAGAGACGTGTTAGGGAAGCTCCCTATCCATCTGTCTGACCGGTGGCTCAGATACTGTGACCACTTGATGCACACTAGAGAGTATGAGAGCTCGCCTTCAGTGGGTTTCTCAGACCTGGTTGAATTTTTGTTTAAGGAGGTCAGGATCCTCAAGAACCCGATATTCGGTCCCGTTAGGTCCAGCGCACGCGGGGAAAATCCGCGTTTCACATCAGGTTTCAGGCAGGGGACATCGCGTTAACGCAGTTAACGTAAACCAGGGGAGTAGCGGTCCAGAAACCTGTGTATTCTGTAAGGGTGGCCACTTTGTAGGTAACTGCGAGCGGCTGAAGCGGCGGCCTCTCGAGGAGAGAAAGGCGTGCGTTGCTGAGAAGCGTCTCTGCTATGCGTGCCTGCGGCCTGGCCATGTCGCTAAGTTTTGTCAAAGGCGTCTGAAGTGTGGGACTTGTGACCGGCTGCATCCGACCATGCTTCACAGGCCGTTGTTGCCTCCCACAGCGCCTTCCACAGCTTTGCAGGTCGCCGTAGGTAACGATACTGGAGCGCAGACGCGAGCGAGTTCTCCACAGGCCGCATCCAGCGCTCCGCATGTTGTAAATGGTAGGGTTAACGTGCGCGGAGGTTCTAAGACGTGCATGCCAGTCGTGACCATTCGGATTAAGGCCCCCTCAGGGAAGGAAGTAGTGACGGCAGCATTCTTGGATGCCGGTTCTTCGTCATCTTTCATGACAGACCAGCTCGCGCGTGAGCTAGGTATTCAAACTAAAAGGGTAGGCATCACTTTGGATACTGTAACTGGGCAGAATCGAATCAGTTCATCATTCGTAGAGGGTTGTCGGGTTGGCCCGATCAGCGGGGAGTCATTCTTTGATTTGCCGCCTCTGTTCACTCTGGATAGCTTACCGATCTCGGCGGCCGATAGGTGTTCTCAGGAGGAAGCGGCACAGTGGAGACATCTCGCGGACGTTAGCGTAGACGAGCCTGGTGTGCCAGTACAGGTGTTGATTGGGGCGAACGCGCCTCATATTCTCATTGCGCGGGACACTAGGATGCCAGAGGACGGAGCGATCGGCTTACATGCCACACGGACAGTATTAGGATGGACCGTGTTTGGGAGTCTCTCAGTGGGTGCGGGGCATGGCAGACACTTGGTGAATTTTCTTAAGGTAGACAGCGTGCGCGAGGAATCAAATAGGGATAAGTATGTAGACATGTTTCAAAGATTGTACGAACAGGATTTTGGAGACCTATCAGATGATCGTCTGCACTTAGCGGAAAATGATAAGCAGTGGCTCGCCGAGGTTAAGTCCTCGATGCGAAGGGACAAGGATGGGCGATTTGAGGTGGCGCTGCCTAAGGGTGACGTCAGTAACCTCCCAGATAGTTTTCCTGTCGCGGAAAAACGTCTAAACTCACTAAGATCTCGACTTCAGAAGGATCCGAAACTGTTCGAGCGATATAAGAGCGGGATTCATTCTTTGGCAGATGAGGGGTACGCAGTAAAGGTTTCCAAAATAGATAGACATAACACTCCGGCGTGGTACCTTCCACATCATCCAGTGATCAACCCGGAGAAGGAAAAGATTCGCATCGTTCATGACTGTAAAGCAAAATCAGGGGGGACTAGTTTGAATGACATTCTCAAACAAGGACCACATCTTGGTCAGTCTTTGCTCGGCGTCTTGTTGCGTTTCCGAGAAGGACCCGTAGCGTTCATGTGCGATATCCAGTCGATGTATCACAGGATTCGCGTTCCTGAGCCGGACACTGACCTGCTGAGATTCCTGTGGTTTAGTAATGACGATCTAGGGGGAGGCGTGGAAGTCTGGAAGATGACGTCACACATATTCGGTGCTGTGTCCAGTAGTAGCGTCGCGTGTCTTGCGTTGCAGCGGTGCGCCGAGGAAGGTGCCGAACGATACCCAGAAGCGTCGCAGGTGTTGATTGGAAATACGTATGTAGATGATAGCTGTGTTTCGGTTGATTCGGTAGATCACGCTGTAAAGTTAGCTGACGATCTGAGAGCGCTTTGTAAGTCGGGAGGGTTTGAGATGAAAAAGTTCGCTAGCAACAGCGTAGAATTTTTGAAAAGGATGCCCTCGGCGGACCTGGGTAAAAACGTAAAGAGCTTGAACCTCGAGCAAAATTACCTAGAACCTGAACGCGTGTTAGGGTTAAAGTGGTTAGTGCAGGATGACGCGTTTGGATTTCAGTTTAAGGATGGGGGTCGCCGCTTACGCGGCGAAGTGCGCTGTCCCTCCTAAGTTCAACTTTCGATCCGCTCGGAATCGTCTCCGCGGTGCTAGTGTCGGGGAAACTTCTGTTGCAGAAGATGTGCGCGGCTGATGTAGGCTGGGATGACCCCATTCCAGCTGGACTAGCCGCGGAGTGGAGAGACTGGATAAAACAGGCAGCATTGATGAACTCCGTACGTCTCGATAGAAATATTACAGGCCCGGCCGGAGAGGTGCTGAACTCTCAGCTACATATATTTTCCGACGCGAGCGAGAAGGCTCATTGTGCCGTAGCATATATCAGGAGGGAGGTTTTAATTCAGGGAGGGGAAATTGCCACACATGTTGGATTCTTAATGACCAAGACGCGCATTAACCCGCAGCGTTTCGTTTCCGTGCCGAGGCTGGAAATCGCCGCCGCAGCCTTAGCGGTTAGGGTACGGCAGTTACTCGTGCGTGAGTTAAAAACGCCGTTCGATAGCATATATCATTGGACCGATTCTATGGTAGCTCTCATGAGTATTAGAAATAGGACTTCGCAATTCAAGACTTATGTAGATAACCGGCTATCATACATTAGGGATGGGTCTAGCGTCTCAGAGTGGCATTACGTGCCCTCTAAGACAAATCCTGCCGACATAGGATCGCGGGGAGCGTCGGCGGATGACTTACAGATATGGCTATCTGGCCCGCAGTTTTTGCGAGAGTCTGAGGAAGGCTGGCCGTTGGAACCGCCAGGAAACGTGTCCCTACCAAAGGAGGAGGTAAAGGATAACATGCCCACAGCGGCCACTGTTATGACCGAGGCGACGGCATTGCCGTTTAGCAATCTGATTGGCTATTTTTCATCGATGTATCGCTTAAAGAGGGCCGTGGGTTGGTATAGGTGATTTATGGAGGTCCTAAAAAGCGGAGATTTCAGGCGTTTTTGTATAGTTTCACGCAGAGGGTTGAGACAGAGGCAGCATATAGGACCGACAATGCTCACAGTAGATGATTTGGACAAGGCAGAAAAGTCTGTGTTGCAGTATGCTCAGAGGGAGTTGGAGGTGGCTGGCGGAGATCGCGATGGACCGGCCAGTGTCAATAAAGGTAGTCCATTGGCCCCGCTAAGGCCGTTATGGAAGGACGGGCTGCTAGTAGTCGGCGGTCGTCTCAGCGCGTCAGCGGTCGTATCTGACAACGCAAAACACCCGGTGATACTGCCGCGAAATCACCACGTATCTAGGTTGTTGATTTTAAACGCTCATTTGCTGGTAGGGCACTCGGGTCGTGACTCAACTCTTTGGAAACTTAGGGAAAGATACTGGATTTTAGGGGCAGCACCTAAGATAAAAAGGATGCTAAAAGCTTGTGTAACCTGCCGAAAGGTTAATGCTCAACCTCAGGCACAGCTGATGGGAAACCTACCGGCTGATCGCGTCACGCCAGGAGGCGCTGCGTTTGAAAGCTTGAGTTTGGACGCTTTCGGACCGATTTCGGTTAAAAATGGTCGTGTCGAGAAAAAACGATGGGGTTTAATAGCATGTTGCATGGTTACCAGGGCAGTACATATTGAGATCCTAAACACGATGGATACGGATTCATTGATCAATGCGATTCGTAGATTGGTGGCGAGACGTGGACCCGTGCGGCGAATATTTTCAGACAACGGCGGTAATATGACTAGTGGGGATAGAGAATTGAAGGAGGCTTTTCAGAGCTTAGATCGGGATTCTCTACAGAAGAAGGCCTTGGCACAAGGTATAGACTGGGTTTTCAGCCCGCCGACTGGGTCACATTTTATGGGTTCGGTCGAGCGTCAGATCCGATCTTTTCGGAAGATTTGGAGGAGCATGGCATCTCACAGCTTGTAAATGATGAGTCTTTACATACACTGTTCTGTGAGGTAGAATCCATCATGAATAATCGACCTCTGACATACATTTCGACAACCCGACTGTGGTTTGGAACCGTTAACTCCAGGGCATTTGTTATTCCTGCGCCGAGGGGCGCTTCCCGTGCCAGGGGTGTACGATCAATCTGATTCGTACTCACGTAAGAGATGGCGTCAAGTTCAGCATCTCGCTGATCAGTTTTGGATACGGTTGCGGAGGGAATTCTTACCAACATTACAAACGCGACAGAAATGGACACGTCCAGTGAGAAACCTACAGGTAGATGATATAGTGTTGATAGTTGGTCAGGATAGTGTACGGGGGCAGTGGCCATTAGGTAGGGTTTCTGAGGTCTGGCCTGGTAAGGATGGATTTGTTAGAAAGGTCATGGTGAAAACTAGCACCACTACGCTCCTCAGACCGGTCCATAAGCTGGTGCTTGTGCATTCCAGCCAGGATCTTGACTGGTGAATAAGGGTTTGGACAATCATTAGTCGTCCAGTTAATGTTAGAAAACACCTAAGGTGTCGAGCGTTCTCAAGGAGGGACAGGCTTGGTCCCTACAGAGATAGGATGTTCCGTAGTAGGACAAGTTTGCTTTGGGCTCGGATATTAGTCTAGTGTTTTTTTTATAAAGAAGAAAAAAGGCAACTTAAATATGTCATTTGTAAATAGCTCAGTATTTAGTGATGGTTAGCACGGCGGTATGATATCCGTCGCTTCTTGGTGTGTTGCATAGGGCAACTAAAGTGTGTTGCGTGGGTCTGAGCCGTGGCAGGGGCGCTGTGTTGGTTGGGTCCCGTGGCGGTCCTCCGAGGCATTAGAGGGATTGCTGACTTTCGCCCACAGTTGTTCTTAACGGATACGCTTATTCGTTTCGTAGGAGCATATTTTTTATTGCAGGTAGGAAGCGATAATTTGGAGTACGTAAATGAGGTTATATGGAATATAGATAAGGTTGATAGGGAAATGGGTTGGGACTTTACGGGGATAACGCAGGTTCAAACGTAGTTTGAAGGGGGCAGTGTAATGGCTGTAAGCGAATATGGTTAGCCTGCGATATTTATGGGAGTGTTGGTAACACTGTATAACATTTGGACAGATACGGCCGACATCGCCACCTATTTGTGTGGGTTTGCGTTCGTCGGCAGAGACGGCGCTGACGGTAGATCGCCACCTATCGGTGGGGCTTTGCATTGATTGGCGCTGATGGTCGTGGAATGTTCTAGAAGGAATCAGCTGAGGGTCAGAACTGTGTCACTTTGTTAAAATTAAAATCTCGTAGATCGAGGCGCAAATAAAATGTGGATTAATCTGTAATGAAAGGTAATAAGATAAGGTATCGGCGAGAGATATGGGAGGCAGTGAATACTGAGCCTGGAATTTAAGTTCGAAATGTTAAGTGGCAGTCAAGTAGCTCGTTCGGAATTCATGCGAAGGATTTGTTGTTGTTGTTTGTTGTCATTAGGATACAAAACCCCGTCTCGTTAACATGTAATTTTACGCCGCAAAAATGTAAGTAATTTCCTGCAAGGGTTTATGCGTTTTAAGGGTTATAGATGAACCGATTCTGCACTGATGATTATATATTTGGGAGGGGATTGTTGAAAGATTGATTGTAAATGATGGGATTTTAGTATGGCGCATGTCGTCGCAAATGCGCCATTGTCTGAACTGAGTGCAATTTGGTCCAGGATTCGGAGATAGCAGCAAATTATTGGAGTGTCGACCAGGGAGATGCAGATGAGTTGATTGGAGCCCAGTAAATAGGCGATCCGCCTTTTAACTAAATGGATTAAAATGAAGCCGCCAACATTGTGGTAAGAGACTGCGGATTCGGGTAATGTGTTTTAATGTGCTATTGTGAAGTAATGTGCAGTATTTCTCATTTGGTAGGTAGCTAATGATGAATATCGGTAAATTTCAAGGATTTAAATGTGAATATCAGGAAATGTGGGCCAGAATGTGAACAGATGTGGCTCGTCTAGAGGTATTTATAATAGTGGAGGCCACATAAGAGAGAATAGGCCATGTAAACGAGATATGGAGTCCATGATGGATTATGGTTTGGCAGTGTCGAGAGTGTGCGTTTCTGTACGCTGTTACGTCACCAATTGTTCCCCATTCCCCATATGTCCCCAATTCGTGTCCCATTCCCCATTTCATTCCCCACTTTTTTATAGTGCGAAGAGACTTTCTAATTCGATGTTTCTCTTCAGAAACAGCAGGTTTGGCAAGCAGATTCGGAATGCGGTTGGGCATGTGCTCAGACTAGAGCGTGCTACATGGAGGTGAACCAGTAATTCACCATTTTGGGCCGAATACACCTGCTAGTGATCACCAATGGCATCTTTTACTGGACCAGTCAGCTACAGGTGTGACGACATATGCTGACGTCACGGTATCAGCCAATTGAAGCCCTTGAGGCCTATTGAATATGGTAGTGGTTGCCAGATTATGACATCCGTAGGCAGATACTTATTTATTTCCCTAGTGGAGCATTTGAAAATCAAAATATTGAGTTTATTGTAAATTTTTCACAGGCATAATGGACACTTCCATGATTTTCGGCTAAAAGTTCCCCTAATTACACTAGATTTCAGGATTCAACTAAAGTGCCACATTCCCTTTAAACGGAATGTGGCACCTTGGTCGAATCCTCAAATTTAGTGTAATGAACCAGGGGCGGCAGTTATCAGCCAGGGGGCCGCAGTTATCAAACAGGGGCGACAGTGATCAGCCAGGGACGGCAGTGATCAGTCAGGGGTGGCAGTTATCAACCAAGGTGCGGCAGTGATCAGCAAGGGGCGGCAGTTAGCAGCCAAGATGCGGAATGTATCAGTCAAGCGGCGGCAGCTATCAGTCAGGGGCAACAGTTATCAGCCAGGGGGTGGCACTTATCAATCCGCCGGGGGTGGCAGTTATCAGCTAAGGGCCGGAAGTTTTCAGTCAGGGGGCGGCAATGATCAGCTAAGGGGCGGCAGTGATCAGCCAGGGGCGGCAGTGATCAGCCAAGGACGGAAGTTATAAGGCAGGGGGCGGTAGTAATCTGCCAGGGGCGGCAGTGGTCAGCCAGGGGCGGCAGTTTTCAGTCAGTGGGCGGCAATGATCAGCCAGGGGGCGGTAGTGGTCAGCCAGGGGCGGCAGTTAGCAGCCAAGGGGCGGCAATAATCATCCAGGGAGCGGCAGTAGTCAGCCAGGGGCGGCAGTTATCAGCCAAGAGCCGGCAGTTTTCAGTCAGGGGGTGCTTGTGATCATTCAGGGGCGCCAGTGATCAGCCAGGGGGAGGCATTGATCTGCCAGGGGGCGGTAGTTATCCGCCAGGGGCGGCAGTCATCCGCCAGGGGTGGCAGTTAGCAGTCAAGGGGCGGCAGTTATCAGTCAGGGGCCGCAATGATCAGCCAGGGGGCGGCAGTGATCATCCAGGGGTGGCAATGGTGAACGAGGGGCGGCAGTGATCAGCCGGGGGCGGCAATGATGATTCGGTGGGCGACCGTGACTAACCAGTAGGGGCAAGTATATGGATGTTGAAGTAAACCGGGGTGTTTAGCCAGGGGCGGCATGAACAAGGCGGCAGTGATAAAAAGAGGTGTCAGTGATCAGCCAGCTGATCAATGATGAACAAAAGGCGGCAGTAGTCATCCGGAGGGGGTGGCAGTGATTAATTGTTGGCGACAGTGATCAGGCAGGGGCGGCAGTGATGTGGCGTCATAAATCAGGGAAAAAGGATAAATCAGGAAGCATTGATTAGCTAGAGGTGGAACCAATCAGAGTGGAAGTAATGAACCCGGGACGAGAAAACTTGACAGGGGTGGCACGAATCAGGGTGGCAGTGATGAGATAGGGTGACACTCTTCAGGGTAGCGGTGATAAGCCAGGGGCGGCACGTGTATTGGGGGTGCTCAGCACATGATTGGGGGTGCTCGACTTAGGATTGGGGGTGCTCGGGCACCCCCAAAGAGATAGAAAATTACACCCCTGTAGCTCAATGAATAGAACAGCTCAGGGGCCCCAGACCAGCTCAGGGCTCTTTTTCAGCACAGGCCAGCTCAGCTCAGGGGCCCAGATCGGCTGATATAGGGTCCCCTCTCATACCAGCTCCTGGGGCTCTATTCAAGCTCACGGCCCCCAGCTTATCCCAGGAACGCTAGAAGAGTTTAGGGCCCCCATACCAGATCAGAGGCCCCAGTTAAGCACAGGGGTACCCATATTAGCTCAGGGCCCCAGCTAGGCTTAAGGGGGTCCCAGGGTGGCTGATATAGAGCCTCAGAACACAGTGGCGTAACCAGGATTCGGCCCAGGAGGGGTCCCACTACCATTGGGAGGCTCCAGGCCGGGGCTCCCCTTAGTAACCGGGGCCCATCTCCTATATCTTTTGTATAATATTCTAACATTGTACAATTCACACGAAGGAAATTTTGTTGTGCATTTTTAGGCATCTATTCTCATTTTGTTCATAGCTTCATTTTTTTCGATCCGACCAAGTGTTGGTAAACTAAGGTCACCAAATATTAATGATGGTCCATACCTTATTTGGTAGCGTGGCTATAATATAAGCTTTGTGCCATATTTCGGGAACTTCAATGTTGATGCGCACATGATGTCAAACCTGAGTCTACCTCAATTCACTCGGGTAATCAGACATGTTATTGGAGGTCAGTCGTTTTGAGTACGAAGAAATCGTCTTCTACGGGAAATGATTAGCAATTATTTCCCGGTGTCGATTCCATGAACTCATTAATCACAAAATTTCCAAAGAAACGGAATAAAACGGATAAAAATACAAGGGGTATGGTAGTGTGTCCTGAACGTTACATAGCCTCTATTCCGTCGATAGATCTTGTTGAGATCCAGTTACTTTCTTACCCTTGCTATAGTGAAAACGAGCAAATTACCAAGACAAAAGGCGTCCGATATATCTATCGCCTTGGCTCACTCTGTTGTTGTTATTTTCAGCCTTCATACCTATTTTTTGTTTTGGGATTATGCTCATCAATTGCTGTCATTACCCTTGTTTGTCTGCTTTCCTACAAAAAAATATTTTAAAGTTTTTTTTATATTTTTGCGCTCCCTTTCCCGGGAGCATTTTTGTCTTAGTAGCTAGTATCATTCATACAACGCACTCACACTAAGTACAAAGCGGAGGTTTCCATTTGCCAGCAACCTTACGGGACAGCGGCACCGCACTCGGCGGGCCATAGGCTGCTCCAGTCTCCCCAAGCCACAGCGCCCGGCACAGGCCGAGCCCTCGCATGAGGGCCGCGGGCGAGAGACTGGACCGGTGGATCACTTTAAAGGCCGATCAGGCCCGTGCACCCACAAACAGGGATGCCGGCTGGCACGACGTTGATTCCACTGCTGCGGCGTGCACTCCCCAGTGTACCGCTATCTCCTGGGTAGGAGGCGGCCGCGGAAAACGCTGCCATAGATAGCCCCTTGACACAAAGCTCGAGGGTTTCCTAAGACCAAGCTCGAGACCCCGTGAGACCAAGATCAAAAGGCCCATGAGACCAAACATCGAAAGGCCCATGATACCACGCTTGCCCCCCTGAGACCAGGCTCGGTTGCGCCCTGAGACCAAGCTCGGGGCCCTGAGACCAAGCTTAGGGGCCCCCGAGATCAATGTTCAGTATTCCAGAGCCCTCAATACCGATGATCAGGGGCCCCTGAGACCAAGATCGGGGGTCCCCTAAGACCAAGCTCGGGCGTTCCCTGAGACCAAGCTCGGAGGCCCCCTGACATCAAGCTCGGGGTCCCTGAGGCAAAGCTCGGGGCCCCTGAGACCAAGATCAGGGGCCCCCGAGACCAATGCTCGTGTTCTCCAGTGCATACGGTCAGCCTTATGCATCAGATGCCCTCGGATGCCCCCCTGAGACCAAGCTCGAGGGCCCCCTGACACTAAGCTCGGGGAGAGTGGGCCTGAGACCAAGCTTGGGGGCACACCTGAGACCAAGCTCGGGGGTCCCCTGAGACCAAGCTCAGGGGCCCTGAGACCAAGCTCGGAGGGCTCCCTGACACCAAGCTCGGGGACCCCTGAGACCAAGCTCGGGGGCTCTGAGACCAAACTCGAAGGGCCCCCTGAGACCAAACTCGGGAGCTCCCTGAGACCAAGCTCTGAGGGCCCCCAGACACCAAGCTCGGGGCCCCTGAGACCAAGCTCGGGAGCTCCCTGAGACCAAGCAAGAAAGGGCCCCCAGACACCAGGCTCGGGGCCCCTGAGACCAAGCTGGGGGGCCCTGAGACAAAAATCGAAAGGCCCGTGAGACCGAGCTCGGGGAGGGGCCCTAAGACCAAGCTTAGGGGCCCTGAGGCCAAGCGCTCGGGACCCCTGAGAGTGAGGACAGGGGTCCCCCAAGATCAATACATCAATACATTAATACATCAATGTATTCGGTACTCTGGAGCCCTCGATACCGATTATCAGGGCCTCCTGAGACCAAGCTCGGAAGGGCCCCCGAGACCAAGCTCAGGGGCCCCGAGATCAATGTTCATATTTTGAGTGCATAAGGTCAGCCCAAGGGGGTCTGCAGACCCCAGGGACCCCCTCCCCTGGCTACGCCACTGTCAGAACATCTCAAGGGGCCCATTCAAGCTCACGGCCGCCCGGTCAGTGGCTGTAAAGCCTTATGGGGGTCCCAGACCATCTCAGGGGCCCTCAGTTCAACACAGAGGCCCATATTAGCTCTAATGTCAGATAAGCTTAAGGGCCCGGATCATCCAGGGGCCCCTTGTCGGCATATATGGGGTTTCAGAACAGTTCAGGTTTTCAATCAAAGCTTATAACCCAATTTCAGGGCAGGGGCCCTATAACTGTGCAGGGGCCTCAGATAAGTTTAGGGTCTTCTGTGCATCACAGGGGATCCGGATTAGCTCAAGGGAAAATATTAACTTTACGGTCCCAGCTCAGCTCAGGGGCCCCCAGGTCGGTGGATATAGGTTCTGGCCAACTCACGGGGCCCTGTTCAAGGTCACAGCTCCTAGCTCAGTTTAGGCATCCTAGAACAGTTCATGCTGCCCAAACCATTCTCCAGGGGCCCAGATTAGCTCGTATGGCATCAGAGGCCAGTTCAGGGGCCCCGAGAAGCTCAGGGGACCTTAAAATTGACTCATAGGACCTAAACGTAGTTTAGGGGCACAGGTAAGTTTAACGGGGTTCCGGGGCAAGCTATCGGGCTAGTTTGCGTTTCTTGCTTGATATTACAGTTGTTGATATTCTTATCTCCGTTGCGGGGGCCCATCACAGAAAAGTAGGGGGTCAGTGGCCCCCTGGCCCCCCCCGTTCCTACGCCTATGTTGCGACATGTAAAAGCACCGTAACCCTATGATAAAAGCCAGCACGTAAAACCTATTCGATCAGACGATAGAGTATATTCATCCAAATTTATACCAGCCACGCGGCACCTAGCCGGATCCTTAACCCTTGCCCGGTGGCAGGTGCGAGCCACCTTCGCCCTAGTGGGGGAGGGGGGCTAAGAAGACCCCCACGATCTAAAAAAACTAAGAGCTAGAAAAAAACGCAAAACGGAAATCGAAAGCTCTTCAAAAATGATATCGAAAATACTTAGGTCATTTTTCTTGTCAGGTCAATATCAAGGTCACCAGAGGTAAAAATAGGTCAAAATCGCTAATATGAGGTGTATTCATTTATTATTTGTTTATTAAACATAATCACCAACAGGCTGATGCCCACTAACAGGTGAAGTCAGGTATTAAAACTCTCACCAAAAACTAACACATACACATAAACATGTCCGAAACACCCTAGTGCTAAAAACATACAAATGAGTAAAATGGGTGCTGTAAAAATAAAGTTATTAAAATAGTTTGAGCTCATTCCCTCGTCATATATTTGGTGCACATATACCTTGGTGACCTTACACTCTTAGGTCCCTTATGTGCTCCACAACGCGAGCTCTAAAAATGCTATAGGTATCAACAAAAAAATCGGAGTTGATCATGGTCAAAAACCTATTAGCAGATTTTGGTATCCGGCACAGAAACCCCGAGGCAACCGTGTTTACACGGCCGCGTGGCTCGGCGAAAAGTAGCAGGTTGCGGGTCGAGCGGGGTGGAACATGAAGGCCAAAACAGTTCAGAAGAGTTTGAGAGGAAATTTTTGAGGAAAATATTGCTTTCAGAAACAGAAGATCGTGTTGAACTCTCCTTGCAGCAAGAGACTGGACGCCGAAATGCCGAAGAAGTGAATGGTAATTCAAAGTGCCGCAAGACTGAGAAGTATGAGAATTTAGCCACATCAAGAATTTGTGTTGTACCCGCTCGACCCGTTCGGCATGGGATTTGGCTTCACCAACCCAGACTACACTACCGTACTCCAAAACAGACCGAACCTTCGCGTTATATGTTGTGAGCAGTGTTTTGGTATTGAAATTTGTTGAGCGCAGGCCGGTTTGAAAAGATCGAATTAGCAGTCCTAGTGATTTGCTGGCCTGTCGTGTTATGCCAGAAACGTGGGATGAGAAATTCAGTTTTGAGTCAATGATTATTCCTAAGTCACGGATTTCTTCAACAGACTCTAGGCGAGTGTTTCCGATGTAGTACGTTGTCTGGACCGGTGTCCGCCTGAGGGTCAACGTAATGTTTTTACATTTGGATGGGTTAAGTTTTAGACCCCATCTGACGGACCACTGATGCAGGTGGCTCAGGTCCCTCTGCAGCAAGAGTCCGTCAGATGGCTGCTTGATTGTTCGAAAAATTTTGGCATCATCTGCATAAAGGAGACAACTAGACTCAATTTCAGCCGGAAGATCGTTGATGAAGAGTGCGAACAAGAGAGGAGCATTTAGAGAGCCTTCAGGCACCCCTGAGCTGACGTTTTTCAACTCTGAGGTTTTTCCATTAAGAACGACCCTCTGGCGGCGGTCGGAGAGATACGAGATAAACCAATTTAGGGCTGAATCTTTCAAATGATAGGAATTTCGGAGTTTGTAGATCAGGAGTTTGTGATTGACACTTTGAAAAGCGGCCGAGAAATCTGTGTAAATAGCGTCCGTCTGTATCCCTCCGAAACGGCCTTCCACGCCGAATCAAGAAGATTGCTGATTGCTGACAGATTGACAGATTGCTGATGCACGACCTGCGAGGAACGAATCCATGTTGTTCAAAACAAAGAGCTGGGGAGACATGCCAAAATAGTTGATCGTAAGCAATTCGCTCCAAAATTTTCGCAAACAGGGAAAGAAGACTAACGGATCTGTAATTAGAGGGGTCCTTTCTGTCACCTTTTTGTACTAAAAAACCTCGTATATCTCAGAAACTATGATAGCCAGAAACATTTTTCTAACACCATTCGAAAGCTATTGAGATGCTGTTTCATTACAGTGCCATTCATTTTCCTGTCAGGTCAAAGCCTAGGGAGCTAGAGGTCACTGAATATTGGGCATATTCTTGGGAATGTCCAAAGCCACCCATGCATAAGGGCGTTTACTTTTTCGCTAATAGCTTCCAAACCAAACAAGATACAGCCGTGGTTTATGCACCATTGCAATCCTCTTGTCAATACGAATCGAATGATATATGATGTTGCTATGCAAGGTCAAATATAAGAATTTGACCTCACCCAGGTCAACGGTCTGACCCAACTTGACCTGGTATAGTCATGATGTATATCATTTGACTTGCAGAGACTATACAAACACTTTGGTGACAAAATAAAAGTTCTATCTTAGTTTATTTAAAGTTTATAGAGTAAAACACCAAAAAATGATTTTTTGTCCTAAGGTGACCTTTCAAAGGTCAAAAGTCAAATTTTTGGCATCAATTTCAGAAATAGACTAAGAACAGGTCGTAACCGAAGTTTAAAGTTGCTTCCATCCATATGAGAAAAGCTCATTTCGTGATTTTCCCCACGTATTTACAATGGGGAGGTCATGCTCTGCACATGACCTTAGGTCACCAATATCAAAAATCCTGGAACATATGTTGTAGCTCCTGGTGAGCCCAATATGTATGTGGTATGAGTTTAAACTTGATCGATTAACCCTTCTTTTAGTTATGCGATCCTAAGCATTTTTGAGGTGAGGTCACTTCACCTGGCCTGGTGACCTGACCTGATGTGACCTTGAGCTGAAATTTTCAGAAAAGATGTAAAAATGATGAAGGAACAGCTAGATAAAGTTTGGAGGCGCTGTGCGCCGCCGTTTTTTGGTCGCTTCGGAAAAACCCGAGGGAGCCTAAAAAGACCCCCACCCGGGCGAAGGTTAAGACTCGGTGGCGCGAGGCAGCTGGCTTTTCTTCATAGTGTGTTACGGTGTTTCCAGGTCACCGGGCGACTAGGCCCATAAATAGCTGCGTCGTCCGCGTACCGAGGCTCTCTGGCTCTCTACCGTCGCGGCTCATGAACTGGGCTCTCGCGCTCTCGTCCTTCGCCTGTGAACGAAGCTCGGTTTTTCTCTCTAGCGTCCGCCGCCAGTGCACTAAGCTCTCCCCTCACCAGTCGCCCGGTTCTTTGTTCTCGAAGTGATATGGTGTAGTGGGTGCACAGATTAGGCAACGACCGTCTGCCCACAACATGTCGCTTGGTAACCGCGCATGCGTGAGGATTGGTGAGTACTGCTTACGGGTGTGGTTGTATTGTAAACGTATGTTAAAGATTCTTTTTGACCATTTGACCATATCTTTTGATCGTCTTTGTCTGGGTTTTGGGTATTGATTGTCTTTGTTTTGGTTTTGGGCCTTAATAATGACTGCAAAACTGATCTCACTGGTTTCATTGTGCTTTGAGCTGAGAGACCGAGTTCATCCAACAATATCCCCTAACACTTAAACCAACACAGCAGTGTTAATATCTGTCAACCACTGTTATACAAATATCCCCTAAAATACACCGAACAGGGTCGCACCTACAAATCGTGGCAGAGCGTTGCACAATCGACCACTGAACCACCACCGTTTGAGTTTCATTAATACGAGCCCCATCCCTCCGATTACGGGTGGCAGCCGTATAGCTTTGATTCAGGACACCACTCCACTTCCTCCCCTGAAGTCGACCTGCAAGGATCATCTGACTACTATAATGCCAATTCAAGATTACAGTGAGCCTAGTGCAGCTTTAGCCTGGATTAGAGTTGCCCCATGAGGTCTGTAGGGAGGTCCTTGTCCTGGACGGACATGTTCCCCACAAGGATCATCTAACTACTGTAATGCCATTCAACTATCGCAGAAGCCTAGTGCCACTTAAATTGATTTTTGGTGGTCCCATGAGGTCTGTAGGGAGGTCCTAGCCATGGGGTGGTACGTCCCCTAAAAGGGACGACGGATTATTCATCGGTCGAGCCTGCAACTGACTTCCCGTTGACGAACGGAAGAGTTTACCTCCAGACGTGGAGACTTCTAACCTGTCAGTTAGTTAGGTGGAACTTTCCGTGGCCGAGTATTCTTTTCCTGAATCAAGCATCGGGGGGCCCTGGTAGAATCAAACCTTCCTTCTAGCCTTTAAGGCAGATTCATCTTGATAACACAGCTTATTCAGAAGCGGTGGGCAGTCCAGTCGGCTTTGCATATAACGTAACCCATGCCCGATTTGACATACGAGTGGGAGGCTGCTCCTCAGCCTGTTTTTACGGCAATTCACACATTAAAGGGGAGGGGTTCAGCTTGTTGTGCCTGATTGGAGAGTGCAGCGGCTGTGCAGTTTGACGTGCAGCGTTGTGTGGTTTTACACCTCAAAGCGGTCGAGCTCCTTTATGCCCCAACTACTTTTTAGATTACAAGCAAGTTTTTGGCGCCTCAACTCTCAACTTCAAACATAACTATTAAAGTTGGGTGTAAATATTGGATCTTGGATAGGGAAACAAGTATTGAGCCAATATTTTCACATCGTGAAGTTTTTTTGCTCTTCGCCTCAAATATTCCAAATTGTAATGTCATGTCATATTATTGTTGCACAATTTCCACTGCGTTGACGTTTTTTGTTTGCTTTTCGACCTTAGTTTGCCCCTCCCAAACCGACCGGCAAATCTGGCCCAACTCACGAATCAGGGAAATGTACTCTTAAGTGATCTGGAGGTTTCATAAATGTTAATTGCCGTGTCGCCGTTATCTCAGAAACAGTACAATCGAGTGCAGCTAGACTTGTCGTTGCTTCCTTGATCATGGCTTTCAGAATGAAACAAAACAAAGCTCACTTCTGAACTTCTTCTCCAAAATGACGTGGTGCATGCTGCCATTGATTTCTGAATTTATTTAGGCCGTATGTTGATCAGACCTGTCCATAGCTGCCATATGTACCAAGGCAGGGTCAAAGAGGTAACATGGGGTAGCTGTGCATCTATTGAAACTTGTTTAGAAGGGAGGGAAATCAGAAACAGTATCTGGGAAACGTAGCTTGTACTACAGTCGCCATTTTTCATTCGTACAAATACATAATCACTTTGTATCTGATGGACTTCCACGCCCTTGAGAACGTGTCGATCACATTTTGGATATAGGTACATTGCCGGAGCCAGAGCCTGAGCCGGTCGGAGCCGACAATTTTTCCCGGAGCCGGAGCCGGAGCCGTTAGGACACTTGAACCCGGAGCCGGAGCCGGAGCCGGAGCCGAATTCATAACCCCGGACCGGACCCAGAGCCGGAGCCGTCCAAAAATTTCTCGGTTCCGCATCCCTGCTTATAAGTAACAACTCGTTTAACCTTGCAATCCGACACTCATACAGCATTTGTTTATTTGTTTATTGAGGGCTTATGAGCAGCAGGTATATAGGACGCAATGACATCTCGAGTCAAATGAGATAAAACATGTCGACGAATACAATGTACGAAATGAATATTTGCACGATATATGATCCTAGCTACATAAAGTATACAGACAACCCTGTTAAAACATAAAGAGGCACACATAAAACCCTTTAAAATCCACAGTCACTTCTCAGTGTAAAGGCAGCTGCTTGACGTAAGATCGGGTGAGGGACCTAAACTGCCCGAAAGAACAATCAAAAGTGTCGGATTCAGGGCACGCTGCAAATAAGAGTTAAAATTATTCGCAGAACGACAGAAAAGCCCTCGTTTTATGCAATCTACACGGCCGAAGATCACGTGCAGCAGTCCATGATTCATCGCCCGCGTGTTTCTTGACGGAACACGCAATGCAAAAGCACCATGATGGGCCTACCAAGGTTTACAATATATATTCTTGGTTTTTGGAAATCAGTCGCATAGTTTTATTTACGGGCCACCTCTTCAATGGAATTACAGAGTAAAAACTGTAAAATGGCTATATCGTTTCGTATTGCTTAAACCTCGTTCTTCGGGGCCGTTTCGACGCCCCTCGTTGTTTTCGCGATGACACAAAATAGTTCAGATTAACCCAATGCTGCGTGTAAAATGTAGAGAAAATTAATTTGACACATCTTGACCATGTTTCAAGCCAATGTCATGTCAGTTCACCAAGTTGTGACGTCATTTTTAAGCCCATATAAAGCAATTTTGGTCCTGTTCGGCTTCTTGGCTGGTCCTACTCGGCTTCTAGAAGTGCTAGATGAAGTTCCTAAACAGCATTTGAAAGCTCCTGAAAAGGCAATCTGAAATATGTTATCCATTTTGAGGTCAAGTCCATAAAAAAGGCAACAGAGGCAGGGACGGCGGATTCCAGGGTGCAAGTGGTGCAGTTGCACCACTCGATTTTTTTCAAGTGGTGCAAAAGTATCTTTTTGCACCCCTTGTTTTGGCTTGGTCCAGGGAGGCGCCCCCTCCCCCGGCCTCAGCCGGCGCCCCCGGCCGGTCAGAGAAAATCAAGCCTAATTACCGCCTACCTGAAGAGGTAGTATCCTCTGTGAAAAATATACATTTTCATATATGAATGGCGCCCCCTTACATCATAGCGGCACCCCGGACAGCAAAATGCGCCCCCCTCCCCTTGAGTAAAGGCGCCCGTCTGGGGAGCATAGGCGCCCTTGGATAGCGTAGGCACATCCTGGACAGCCGAGGTGCCTCCGAAGAAGAGAAACAGCGCCCCTGGATATCACATGCGCCCCCTGGACAGCAAAAGGCGCCCCCCACAGAGCAAAGGCGCCCCCCACAGAGCAAAGGCGCCCCCTGGATAACATAAGCGCCCTTGGGTAGGAAAGGCGCCTCCTGGAGAGCAGAGGTGCCTCCTGGAGAGAAAAAGACACCCCCCGGAGAGCAACGGCGGAAGGGACGGCGGATTCCGCGGGGCAGGGTCTGCAGTTGCACACCATGAAAAATGATGGTGTACAAAAGTATCTTTTCGCACACCTGGTTTTGACCTGGTTGGGAGAGGCGCCCGCCCCCCCCCC
Source organism: Lepas anatifera (assembly GCA_034440635.1). Taxonomy (NCBI): domain Eukaryota; kingdom Metazoa; phylum Arthropoda; class Thecostraca; family Lepadidae; genus Lepas; species Lepas anatifera. The sequence continues at coordinate 244,053 of JAOTON010001797.1, forward strand.
ACGGATTTGGGCGGCGCCCCTGAATTTGGCCGGCGCCCCCGGCCGGTTAGAGAAAATCAAGCCTAATCACCGCCTACCTGAAGAGGTAGGATCGATCCTCTGTGAGAAATACATTTTCATATATGAATGGCACACTTTGACATCAAAGCTGCGGCTTGGAAAGCAAAAGGCGCCCCCCTTCCCCTTGAGTAAAGGCGCCCCTCTGGATAGCATAGGCGCCCTTGGAAAGCAAAGGCGACCCCTAGACAGCAGAGGCGCCCCTGGACAAAAAAGGCGTCCACAATTGAGGAGTAACGACACCCCTGGATAGCATAGGCGCCCTCTGGTTAGCACAGGCACTCCTGTACACCAAGAGGTGCCCCCCCATAGGGCAAAGGCACCCCCTCTGGATATCATAAGCTCCCTTGAATAGCAAAGGCGCTCCCTGGACAGCAGGGGCGCCCTCTGGATAGCATAGGCGCCCCCAAAACAGCAAATACGCCCTTCGATACTAAAGTCGCTCCAGATAGCAGAAGCGCCCCATGGACAGAAGACACCCTCTGGATGGCATAGGCACCCCTGGACAGCAGAGGCGCCTCCGAAGAAGATCAACGGCACCCCTGGATATAATATGCGCCCCCTGGTTAGCACAGGCTACCCTGGATAGCAAAAGGCGCCCCCGGAGAGAAACGGCGCCCCCTCTGGAAAAAATAATCACCTATGGATAGGAAAGGCGCCCCCTGGAGAGCAAGGCAGAGCATTTTTAAGGAAAACTCAGTGGAGGGGGATATTTTCTTGTGTTGGCCATTATAGTGTCTTCGGGGGATCAAACCCCCGTTTGTAGTGGGGGGCGTTGATAAAATTTAGACGTTCTAGTGTTAAAAAATGTCTCCAAATTTTTGTTATTCCATATTCTAAAGATTAGGGATGCTGTCCAGGACCGCCAGTTTTTTCGACGGAAAAAGGCCAAACTGTGTTTGAAAAAGGGCCAAAAGGGTCAAATTTTATTGGCACTCAAAGTCTTTTTTTTATAAATTTCGTCCAAGTTGTTCCCAGTACGACTGCTGGAGTCTGAGTCTCACTAAAATCCTCAAAGGACTTGTCACGGAGACCCCGACCACACCACCCGAGCGAGCAACGCCCACAATGAAGGGGTAATTTAGAGGCCAAAGCTTGACCTCCCACAAAGCACAGGTACGGCCGCATCGCTCAGGTCCCCTCTCATCAGTCAGTTGCCAGCCGACCTACTTCAGGCAAACGATTGAGCGCCGGAGCGTCTCAGGGGAACCGATCCCAAGCCTGGACATGCACTGCCACTGCATGCTTCTGAGCAGCGGGCCGGAGCCCGACGCTCTAACAACTGAGCTACCGGGGCGGTCAAATGGCCAAATAAATACCACAAAAGCCATATTTGAGGCTAAAACGACCCCTACCGGTTGTCATAAACCAACAGAAAAAGGACAGAGCACTCTTGTATCACTGCAGTGAACAGTGCACTGTATAAAACTAAATTTTGATCGTTTGATATTGACTTGACAAAATATTTTTAGCACACTGCTCATTTCATAAGAGGCCAGGAGTGCCCTTCCAATCCCGTGTGGTCACCCAATGATTTCATCCACATAACTAAACAATTTGTTAGCATCATGAATTATCTTGGCCTCACCACTCCCCACTAACATTTGATATTTTCCTGCTTTTCCTGTGAATTGTTTGCTCTTGAACAGTGACGGATCCATAGGCAGATCCAGGATTGCCAATCGGAGGGGGGCACCTTCCTGGGGGCGCCATCCGGAGCAGGGGGCGCCACTTTTGACCGGAAAAAACCTATCAGGTGGGCGTAAAATGCTATCGGTGAGCACCGATTTTCGCATTCTGGGGGAGAGTGGGAAGCGCTATTTTAGGCGGGTGCCATCGACCTTTCAGGGGGCGCCATTACCATTTCAGGGGGCACCGAGGATCAATCGGGGGGCTGCATCTTCCCCCCTTGCCCCCTGGATCCGCATGTGGGCGGATCTAGAATTTTTGTAAGTGAGGGGAAAGCGGAGCCTCGGAGTGCACACTTTACCATCAACGTTTCACCCAAAGGGCGCCTATGGTATCGTACCCTTCGCGTTCGGTTTTCGGTTGCCGTCATTTTGTGGATCGTATTTTTAACAACGTTCTGTCCCTCCCTCCCCCAGCCATAACAGATTGTACCAGCCAAGCAAGATGCCTATTTGGCGTGATATTTGAAACGATGAATTGCTAAACAGTTCAGTCCACGCTTTTTTCGGCACCTCTTGAAAAAAAACTGTAACTGCCACTAAGTCGTGGAGAAATGCAAGACACTTGGCAAGATGTAACAGCCGAACATAAAGGTGCATATCTGAGGATTTTTCTATTTGTGAAGAGGGATTAAGTTTATTTTAATATCAAATAAGCATCATTTTGCCTTTCCACGCGGCCAATATGCATAAGATAATGGTGAGAGGACATTGAAAATAATCGCAGCGCGTGTGAACCTGGCCTGTGCGCTGTCACAGAAAATTATCTCATGCGGAGAAGCTTTGACATTGAAGCCAATGCAAACCGGACTTTAACCCACATTATTAATTGCCCCTAAAAAATAAGGTTTGAACCAGATGGCAGACTCAAGGAGATGTAAGGAAAGTTGAAACGTTATGATAAACACAGAATGAAGCATGTGGGCATTTTCCATCGACCTTTATCTATATTCTTCAATTCGTCAGCATGGGAGAATTGCTCTTGTGCGTGAAATTTCGAGAGGTGTTAAGATAATTTTGGTGGCCATGTGATTGAATGCTGAAATAGATCATGGCAGGATTAGGCATGTGTGATTTTAACATAAATGGGACCAACTAAAATAAAAAGAAAACAGTTTCAACGTGTCCAAGTACTCTCTTCATCAATTGATAATTTCTTTCGTTTATTGACTGTGATTTGCGCGTTTAATGATCACAAGTCATTGTCCTTTAACACGTACTGCATTTCTCTCGAGCAACAAGAATACACAAATCAGCAGTTTCACGTAATTGAAAGAAGTCTCCAGTAACCATTTCGACAGTTCCTTGGCTAATCCCGAATGCGGTCATTTTCTCACTGTCCGAACGACCAATCATTTCGATATCCGTTTTAGGTCATCATCTAATACCTAACGCTTTTAAAACGGTGTGTTATGTGCAGTGTTCAGATCGAAGTGAAAAGACCATTCGGATTGATTAAACGAGTATATTTTTGTCACTGACCATCCACTTATACCATCAACCATCGTCTTCAGGTAAAGTTCAGGACGCATCATTTAAGAGAAGAGGTGAGCGTGCACTGTGCATGCCCAAATCGAGACACACCCGCCCTCTCGATGGACAGACCGCGCAGAAATACGTCCTCGTCGCGTTTGATTTCGCGCACGCGTACGACGTAGTGGACCACCGCAAGCTACGCGTTCGCCTACTGGAGATGGGGCTGGCAAATTGCACGATGGCCTGGATTTGGCAGTGGCTCCGGGACCGAAGAGTCAAGGTGGAACTAAATGGCGTGCTTTCCAGTGAGCGCATTTTCCGAACTGGTCTGCCGTAAGGCAGTGTCTTTTCGCCAGCTTTATTTTTGTTATGGGCGGCTCGGCTGGTAGACGCACTCCGCGGGGTTCCCGGATGCTCCCCTACATGTACGCCGATGATACGGCGGCTCTCTGCACCAGCCGCCCTCCAACAGCAAGCGCAGACCATCGGATGTGACGTCACACCTCGTAGCTTATAACATGTGAAAATTAAATGATCAAATATCCAAATTTTTGCAAAAGGAGGCCCAGAATCGAGAATAAAATGATTATCCATTGCATTTTGGGATAAACTTCGCTACCGTGTATTCTCACAAATTCGTAAGCGGGAAGTACCATTAGCAGCAGTTTAACACACGGCTCAATGGTAAAGGAATTCCTCCACGCCCGTGTGACGTCACTCGGGCGTGGAGGAATCCCTCTTGAACGTACCTTTAAGTAAAGGTATCTTGTCTCTGCACGGGCAACAACATCCAAGTCGCCAAGGATCGGGCGCAAGCTGCTGCTGGCACCCTCGTGAAGTGGGCCCCACAGCACAAAATGGTGGTATCAGGAGCTAAGATCCAAGTACTGGTGATGCCCCAGAGGGCCAGAGACGCCGATCCCTTCAGTATTCAGGTCGACGGGAAGTCTGTCACTGCTGGAGACACCCTATAGCTACTTGGCGTCACCATCGATCGGCTTCTCCACTTCGGTCCACACTGTAAGACTGTAGGAGAACGTCCACCCCCGCATCTCCCACCTACGTCAACTGTCCGGCTACAACTGGGGGCTGCACGAACAGCACCTCCGAACCGTCGCTACTGGCTACGTGAGAGAAGCGATGGAGCAAGCGGCCGCAGCATGGCTCTACACCACACCGCCATTTCATGTCGAGCTGCTGGAACGCAAAATGAGATCGCATCATCACAGGATGCACCCGCCCCACCCCCAGCCATGCGCTGATGGCCGAGGTAAGACTCCCCTCGTGGCGGCCAGAAGGAGGGTACTCGCGACCCGACTGCTGGTGAAAGTCCATGCGCTGCCAACTGAAGACCCTCTGTGAAGACGTGCAGAGGCGACAGCGCCCTCTCGACTCTCCTCGGTGACCGGGTGGCGGCAGGTGGGCAGAGAGATGTGGGATCAAGCAGGCATCTCCCTCCCCATCGAGCCTGTCCTTCCTCGACGTCTTCCACCGTGAGTATCAGGAGAGTGAGTCACATTTCAACTAGACGTGGGCCCACTGACATCAGGAGCGCCACCTGTCCGGAAGAAGCGAGTAGCTCTCCACCACCTCGCTTCCCTGACTCAATGTGCCACATGGGTGTGGACCGACAGGTCAGTGCACGGAGGGGTCACGAGCGGGGGAGCTGGGTCTTCATCGAGTCACCAGACGGAGCCTAGCATGAGCTCCGGCGACCAGCAGGCTCGCTCTCCTCGAGTTTTCGGGCTGGGATGGTAGTCCTCCAAACTGCCTGTTTTCCTACTGGACCACTCAGTGCACAGAGAAGATCCGGTCATCTTCAGCATGGTCCGCCAAGATGATGACGCATTATAGAAATAAAATGGTGTCAATGTCTGTAGATAAGACAGCGAATCGGTACAAATCGCAAACTTCCTCGCCATCAGCCTAGACACTTGGTCCAAACAGCGAAAAATGGCGCACAGCTCTGAAGTAAAAATGGATCCTTCGTTAGACAAACTAGAAAACTTCTAAACATCGTGACCAACAAATGCACGCCCTGTGCCATTGTCACTTTCTTTTGCAACCTTCTGTATAGAAACAGACGTGGCTTTCGAACGGCTCCGCAGCAAGTTCATAAATTACTGGCGCGTCGGTTCAGGAGGCACATTTTTGCTTTGTTGGAGTAGGTCTGTGTTCGTATTAACTGTCGACATGAGCTGTGGTTCAATAACAGCTGCTTGATGTGGTTCTACGAGGCCGCTGTCGATACCAGCCTGTGCCAGCCAGACACAGACTCTCACTCCCGGGTGACGGGTTGCAACACGCCAGCCTGTCTATCTGACAGAGGTAGGTGTCGCCAAAAAATGTTTGGTATGTGGGGCGTGTTGGTGACTGATTTTAAAGGGAATGTGGCACCCTGGTCAAATCCTAGAATTTTGTGTAATTAGGCGTACTTTTAGCCGAAAATAATGAACCCACTCATGATTTCTCTGCAAAATGTACGATAAGCACAACATTTTCATTTTTAAAGCACTCCTCTAGGAAAAGAAATAAATATCTGCCTGTGGATGATGTCATAATCTGGCAACCACTACCATACTCGAAACCCTTCAAGGGCTTCGATTGGCTGATGCTCATCGTGATGTCAGCATATGTCGTCACACCAGCAGCTCACAACAATGGCTGCCTGGCGAGAGGTACATGAGAGGTATACATTCAGGTAGGTTTTAGCTTTTTTCTACGGAAATATCGGGTTCCAAGACAAATGATATATAGAGTACCTGGTTTTCCGACTTGCTTTACAACTTGGTTATCTCAGTTAAAATCACGTTATATAGGTGCCACATTCCCTTTAATAGCTTAATGGAAAGCGAGTATCTTACTGCGCATTTGTAGCGGATTTTCATTAATTTCCACTAGCATGCTCATTATAGGTGAAGCTTGGAACGCCCCTGTTACTATTCTGATAGCGTGATGATGGACATATCGATAATCTTTTTCGCGGACTAAGGAGCGGTCTCATACACAACACAGCCGTACTCGATCTTCGAACGAATAAGTGATATGTATAGCATAAGAAGCTTATAACGTAGCGTGTAACGATGAGCGTATAACGTGCGTTTAACGTATATATAAGCGTATAACGTGTATAGCATGAGAAACATTTCTCTATCCGCACCGTATCTCATCCTCGTCAACACCTTCAGTATTTTCAGCGTATCGAAACATTTTTTGCAGAGTTCCTTCAGGTGTGGCACATGGATGTTTATCGAGTGTGAGCCCGATAAATCTGGTTGCTGCTACAACGTCGATCAGATTTCCGCGAATTTACAGCATCAGGTATGCAGTCTCAATTTCTATTATAGAAGTGCATGCACTTTGTCTTTGAACTTGAAAATTTCAGTCCATTGCGTGTGCTCCATTGCTGCAATGTGTCAAGGCCAAGCTGCAGCCGCCTCTGTGCAGCTGCTGTAGTAGACGCCGTCACCCATATTGTGAATTCTTCAACGAAAAGCACATGACGTATGTTTGCAGGAAGTGTCTGCAATATCATTGGTCATAACTGCAAACAAGGCTATGAAAATCACAGAATCCTGGGCTCTGCTGCTCTGTTGCTGATACCAATCCGATACGACTGAGTTTACGCGAAATCTTAAATACCTATTTTCGGCATATTAGAAATAAACCACCCCAAGTGGCCTCGCACGCCGAGGCCAAAGAGTTTCTGCAGAACGCCCTTAGATAGCAAAGGCGCCCCCAAGGGACAATGGCGCCCCTGGGGAGGAAGGCGCCCCCTCCAGAAAATCTTGCACCCCTTCTCGAAAATGGAATCCGCCGTCCCTGCGCTCATGTAGGTAGTATAAACTGCCAATTAACAAATCAAGTGATAGGCCAAATCCTATTTGAGCCCTACAGCGGTGATAAATTTTGCCCCCCTCCAGCGTGGAAAAGGTTCCTGCGCGTATGCCCAGAAATTATGTTTGAACTTAAGAAGTAGCCTGAAATAGTTCCCTCGGTAATGGAAAACAAGTATCGCGATTGAGTTGAAGGGAATGTGTCACCTTGGTCGAATCCTGGAATTTAGTGCAGTTAGGCGTACTTTTAGCCGAAAATAATGAAACCACTCATGATTTCTGTGAAAAATGTACAATAAGCTCAATATTTTCATGTTTAAAATACTCCTCTAGAAAAAGAAATAAATATCAGCCTGTGGATTATGTCACGATCTGGCAACCACTACCATACTTGAAACGCTTCCAGGGCTTCGATTGGCTGATGCTCATCGTGACGCCAGCATATTTCGTCACACCAGCAGCTCACAACAATGGCCGCCTGGCGAGGGGTTGATGAGGGGGTTGTTGTCAGGTAGGTTTTAGCTTTTTTCTACTGAAATATCGAGTTCTGAGATAGATGATATAAGGAGTACCGGGTTTTCCGACTTGCTTTACAACTTGGCTATCTCAGTTAAAATCACGTTATGAAAGTGTCACATTCCCTTTAAGTTCGTCTTGGTCGGGCCTCTGCTATGGACTTTCTTGATTCGATTAAATTATTCTATGAAACGCTGCCTCTGAAGAAACATTAGGCTCTGAACGTGATACCTAATAATCCGACTCCGATAATCAGGTTGGAAAAAACGAGAAGGTGTGAACATTTTCATTTCCCAACTTCTGGTGTGGTGACTTGGCTCTGACGCGCAACTTCCTTGCCGCCGCGGCTTCAGCAAGTTCCATAAAGTTAGCGACGGATCGCATTACGATTCAGCGACGGATTAGCCTGAAATGGCGTTTCCTCCGATTTCGCTTAAATTCACACCATAGGCTCTTCAGGTCCCCAGCAACTCACCTCTAAAGTCATTTTACGTCACATTCTCCTGTTAATCCGCTGGAGGTGAAAAAGTGAAATTCACGCGAAACGGCGTCTCCTCCGATTTCGCTTTAATTCACAACATAGACTCGCAGGGCCCTCAACAGCTCACCCCTAAAGTGATTTTCCGTCACATTCACCCGTTCACCCACTAGAGGAAAAAAGTGAAATTCATCCGAAACGGCGTCTTCAGCTTTTGCTTATTCAGCGACGGATTCGCCCGAAATGGCGTCTCCTGCGAATTTGCTCAAATTCATACCATAGGCTCATCGAGCCTCAAAAACTCACCCTAAAGTGATTTTACGTCACATTCATCCGTTTGTCTTCTAGAGGTGAAAAAGTGAAATTCACCCGAAACGGCGTCTCATCTGATTTCTCTCAAATTCACACAATAGGCTCGTCCGATCCTCAGCAACTCACCCCTAAAGCGATTATACGTCTTATTCACCCCTTCACCCGCTAGAAGTGAAAAGTGAAATTCACCCGAAACGGCGTCCTCAGCTTTTGCTTATTCAGCGACGGATTCGCCCGAAATGGCGTCTCCTGCGATTCTGCTCAAATTCATACCATAGGCTCATCGGGCCCTCAAAAACTCACCCTAAAGTAATTTTACGTCACATTCACCCGTTCACTCACTAGAGGTGAAAAAACGAAATTCACCCGAAACGGCGTCGCCTCTGATTTCGCTCAAATTCACAGCATAGGCTCGTCGGGCCCTAAGCAACTCACCCCTCAAGTGATTTTCCGTCACATTTACCCGATTACCCGCTAGAGGTGAAAAAGTGAAATTCGCCCGGAACGGCGTCTCCTGTGATTTTGCTCAAATTCACACCATAAGCTTCCCGTTCCCTCAGAAACTCACCTCTTAAGTGATTGTACGTCACATTCACCCGTTCACCCGCTAGAGGTGAAAAAGTGAAATTCACCCGGAATGCCGTCTCCTATGATTTTGCTCAAATTCACACCATAAGCTTCCAGTGCCCTCAGAAACACCCGTTCACCCGTGGGACGTGAAGAAATGAAATTCACCCGAAACGGCCTCTTCAGCGAGGGATTCGCCCGAAATGACGTCTCCTGCAATTTAGCTCAGATTCACTCCATAGTCTCCCCGGGCCCTCAGCAACTCACCCCTAAAGTGATAATGCGTCACATTCACCCGTTCACGCGCTAAATGTGGAAAAGTGAAATTCACCCGAAACGGTGAAGACGCCGTTTCATCCGTCGCTTAAGACGCCGTTTCCGGTGAATTCCACTTTTTCGGTCTAGCGGGTGAACGGGTGAACGTGACGTGTAAGCACTTTAGGGGTGAGTTGCTGAGGGGCCGAGGAGCCTATTGTATGAATTTGAGTTAATTCGCAGCAGACGCTATATCGGGCGAATTCGTCACTGAATCCGTCGCTGAAGACGCCGTTTTGGGTGAAATTACGTTATCACTTCTAGCGGGTGAACGGGTGAATATGACGCATAATCACTTTAGGGGTGAGTTGCTGAGGGCCCGACGAGCCTATGGTGTGAATTTGAGCGAAATCGGAGGAGACGCCGTTTCGGGTGAATTTCACTTTTCGCCTCTAGCGGTTAACGGATGAATGTGACGTATAAGCACTTTAGGAGTGAGCTGCTGAAGGCACGGAGAGCCTATGGTGTGATTTTGAGCGAAATCGGAGGGGATGCCGTTTCGGGTGAATTTCACTTTTTCACCTCTAGCGGATGAAAGGATGAATATGACGTATAATCACGTTAGGGGTGAGCTGTTGAGGGCACGATGAGCCTATGGTGTGATTTTGAGCGAAATCGGAGGAGAAGCCGTTTCGGGTGAATTTCACTTGTTCACCTCTAGCGAGTGAACGGGTAAATGTTACGGAAAATCACTTTAGGGGTGAGTTTCTGAAGGCGCGACGAGCCTATGGTGTGAATTTGAGCGAAATCAGTGGAGACGCGTTTCGTGTGAATTTTTCACCTATAAGTGAATTTACATCGATAAGAGGTGTACCGGTAAATTCGTCTAGAAATGTTGGGTATGAGAGCAATTTTAAGGCATTTGCAGGCAGAATTCGCAAAAATGAGAATAGGACTTCTGAAACAACTCTTTGTGACCTTTTGATCTAGCGAATAAAAATTTGTTTCGCGTATCTCCCTTTAAGCGTTAGGATTAAATTGCCATAAAAAATTATTCATATATTCTAAAACTCAAATCCTAAAAAAATAAGTTATCTTACAAGATAAATTGAGTTAATGGATAATTTGACCCTGACCGCTTATTACGATATTAACTGAGTGATTCGAGCGAAACATATCAAATACAATATGACACATCAGCCTAAAATAAATAAGAAAACTTGCAGCCATTCTGCTGTTCTAGCATTACACGTACTAGTGCTAAAGGAGTAGTTATTTTTAGAACTTATATATATATATATATATATGACGATATATATATATATATATATATATATATATATATATATATATATATATATATATATATATTCGTCATATATTTTAGTTAAAGAAGAAGGAAGAGTTGGCTGTAGAACTAAAAAGCAAGCTACTGAAACTAAAGAAGGATTTTGACGAAAGTAATATCGAAGAGGACCAGAAGCGTAATATTCGCTTATATTTAGACGAAAAGGTCGAAAACAATAACCACTGCAATACAACTAGAGTAGCCAGAAAACTATCTCGGATTTATGGGGGTCACCTTACACTACCTGAACAAAAGCAAGGTTATATCAATCTCTCATCAGTCCAGCTTACACAGGAACAACATAAGCTTTTAAACCTTGGCCTAAGCTGTCACATACAATCAAAACGTTCAGGCGTTGATAAAAAAGCCGAACTAGAATTATTATATCGTGATATACTACAATTGGAGAAAGATGAGCATATCGAAGTAAGCAACAAGTTGAAAGGGGAACTCATCGGAGAGGGATTCAAATTACAAGGAAACGCCAACAGCAAGCTTGTCACAAAAGAACTTAAGGACGCCGCTCGACAGTTGAAAAACGACGACCGAATCATCGTAAGGAGAGCTGATAAGTGCCCTGTGTTTGTGATCTTAGACAGAGACGAATATTCTCAAAAACTCAACACCATCCTCTCAGACTCAAGTAAGTTCAAAGTAATTAAAACTGATCCAACCAAAACACTTAAGGCTAAAGTCAATAGGATTATAACCAGTGCTAATGCCATTAATGGTGGTGTACATTTTGCTAAAATCATAGGAGAATTTTCTCCGGGATATGCGTATGGGACAGTTAAGACGCATAAGGAAGGTAAACCTCTCCGGCCGATTATATCCCAGGTAACTACTGCAACATACAACTAGCAAAACGGCTTAACCAGATACTAAAACCCTACGTCCCGTCCAAATATGGTATTGAATCTGTATATGAATTTCTAGACATTTTAAGACTAGAACAACCTGAAGGTATCTTGGCATCCATAGATGTAGAAAGTCTATTTACAAACGTGCCCATTGACCAGACTATCGATGTTATCTTAAATGAGGTATATGACAAAAAAAGTAATGGCATCAAACCCCTCAACCTACCAAGAAACATCCTCGCAAACCTGTTCCGAGCATGTACGAAAGACTCGCCATTTAGGGGACCTGACAACAAATTGTATGTTCAGAAGGATGGGGTGGCCATGGGTTCCCCACTTGGCCCTCTTTTCGCCAATTTTTATATGGCATCAATCGAAAATGAAGTCCTCAGTAACCCAGATGTAGCTCCGCATATCTACCTACGCTATGTAGATGACTGCTTTTTGAACGTTAGGGACATTAACCAACTCCAGGAAATAATTCGCAAATTTGAAAATCATTCAGTGCTACACTTCACGTTTGAACTAGCCAAAGATAACATCATACCATTCTTAGATGTTCTGGTAGAGGCGACGAACAATGGGTTTATCACGAGCGTCTACCGGGAGCCTACCAACACCGGCCAAACCCTCAACGCAAAGAGCGAATGCCCAACACGATATAAAACCAGCGTCATCCGATCATTCGTAAGAAGAGCCATTAAAACCAGTTCATCACACGACAAAATACATTCTGAATTCATTAGGCTGAAACAAATTCTAGTAAATAACGGATATTCTAACCAAGACGTAGACGCAGAAATCAAAAGACAACTAGACAACAAATACACCAGCAAAACATCAGACCAAGCACAAACAGTAACACACCATCTCTACTACCGAAATCACATGAACTCGCAGTACGAAACAGATGAGAAGATTTTGAAAAGCATACTTAAAAGAAACATCAAATGTAAAGAGAATCACGCAATCAATCTTCACATATACTACCAGAACACGAAAACAAAAAACCTTGTAATGTGCAACAATCCCACGAAGATTAAGTGGTTGATGCGTACTAATGTAGTTTACCAATTTAAATGTCCCGACGAAGGTTGCAGACTTCGTAAGGTAAACTACATCGGATACACATCAACCACTTTATCTCGTCGTCTTACCATGCACCTCCACGAGGGAGCCCCTCAGGATCATCTACAACAAGAACACAACACAACACTCACAAGACAAATGCTTACTGATAACACACATATAATACACTCCAGCACTGACCACAACAAGATAGAAATCATTGAAGCAATATACATCAACCAACTCGCACCGCAGATCAACACACAAAAAAACGTTAGACTCGCCAAGTTGTCACTATGGGGGATGGGTTAAATAATAGAAAAAAACGAATATGTGTGATATATATGTACTGTATAACATACCATGTGTTGGCAATGTGAATGTTTCTCTATTGTATTGTAATGCCTTGTGACTAACTATGTATTAATGTAGTGTGACTATGAAACTGTGATAAGATGATATAAGAATTGTAGTTTTGTACTCATGAGATAATTCCATAGCAAGTAGTCGGCAAAAATGTAATGATATTTCTTTACATAGAAGGTCTTTCGTTGATAAGTTTTGAAGTGCTGCGGCGAGGAGCATGATGATGAGTTGTTAAGATGTTCCCTGGCCTCTCCCCTCGAATCCGGAAATGTAAAAAACACTGAAGATTATATATTCGGGCACAGCCCTTCATCAGAATCGTGGAGTAAATATCAATAATTCTCAGTCCTAGTATAGCCAGACCTCGAATTGAGCTTCACACAAAAATGCCTTTTAGAATGAATCGTTAAAAATAAGATCGGATGTCGTGACAACAACCATATTGGTACCTCTAGCCTAAAAGTGATGCCGACAATACGACAAACCTAGAGCAGTATTTGTGACCGACTTTTCTATTATTTCAGCCAATCACTAGCTTTTGATGAACAATGAAAAACTCGCTGAAGTACCTTAATCGGTTATTTGAATATTTCTGTTCTTCTTATTTACTATTTTTCCGTCGACTGCAGCTAAAATGCTAACCAAAAACTACCTATTAAGCACTAGTAGACGTGATACTAGATCGGTGTAAAGACTGCATACTTTCCCCTTTAATATGATGCTATATTTTTACAATAAAAGCCTCCCTCGAATTATTTAGTTAAGATTGTACCTAGTGGTCAAGGTCAACTTTTTTGTAATTGATAAACCCATTTTCCACAGCCTGCTCCTCTGGCCCAACGTTGAACGTCGAAAGAGTATACGTGTGGCTGTAAAAAAAACATTATAAATTTTACATTATACTTATTCAACAACCCTTGCCCTTAGTATGTACCTCTTAAACAAATGCAACTTTTATAGCTAGTTAATGTCAACAATCATTGGTAAATACTTTTCCTCAGCCTGTACCTCTAGCCCAACGTTAAGTGTCGAATGGTTATACGTCTAGCTGCAGAAAAGTATTATCAATAATTAGTTGCATATTTCAAAAACCCCAACCCCAGTACGTATCCCTAAAATCAAAACATCTCTTTGAGCTAGTTAATCTGATCAATCATTAATAAACACTTTTTCCCATCCTGTACCTCTGGCCCAACGTTAAGCGTTGAAAGAGTATACATCTGGTTGCAGAAAAGCACCATCAAAGATAAATTACCTAAAAAACCTGAGCCTTACCTGTGACCTAAGTCCATCACTTCTGACTAGCTAAACTAATTCAACCATCATAGCCCTTTTTCCCAGCCTGTAAATCGGGCCCAAAGTTAAACGTCAAAAGCATATACGTATAGCATCAATAACACTATCAATAATGTAAGGAAGTCCTACCCCAGAACACATATACTTACGCTGATCCCTCCCTTACCTCTTAAGCCACTGCTGTTAAGCGATAGCCTATCCTAGACCCGCATAATAGGCCAGGACGTACCTTGTACGTTAAGGCTGGGATGACGATCCTGAATGATTATGGATTCGGCTATCTTTCTATCTGGATGATCACGTGCCCGATGAACTACTTTTAGCTCAAGTGGTTCTGATATAGCCTGAGTGACCTGTGCTGCATGTTTCTCGAGGAAATGATCTCCTAGAGGTGTGTTCCTAGTTTTATTTTTCGCGTCCCGCAAATGTTCGTTAAATCGCAATCGGACGGGCCTCATCGACTCCCCTACGTATTGAGCCCTGTTTTGATCCTGGTTACACAGTCTACAGTCTATTTGATACACTAAATGTTTCTGTGTGCAGTCGCCTTTAAAACCTGACTTGCATAAATGACACCTCTGACCCCCAGGACATTTTGGCTTAGAAATAGCCGACCTAACCAATGACGACTTAAGTTTCTTGTTATTCTTCCAGGCTATATGTACTTTCAGGTTAGATTTCTTTACGAACTTTTTTACGACCTTTTTTACGACCTTTTTTTCGACCTTTTTTACGACCTTTTTTTAAAGGTCGTAAAGAAATCTAACCTGAAAGTACATATAGCTTGGAAGAATAACAAGAAACTTAAGTCGTCATTGGTTAGGTCGGCCATTTCTAAGCCAAAATGTCCTGGGGGTCAGAGGTGTCATTTATGCAAGTAAGGTTTTAAAGGCGACTGCACACAGAAACATTTAGTGTATCAAATAGACTGTAGACTGTGTAACCAGGATCAAAACAGGGCTCAATACGTAGGGGAGTCGATGAGGCCCGTCCGATTGCGACTTAACGAACATTTGCGGGACGCGAAAAATAAAACTAGGAACACACCTCTAGGAGATCATTTCCTCGAGAAACATGCAGCACAGGTCACTCAGGCTATATCAGAACCACTTGAGCTAAAAGTAGTTCATCGGGCACGTGATCATCCAGATAGAAAGATAGCCGAATCCATAATCATTCAGGATCGTCATCCCAGCCTTAACGTACAAGGTACGTCCTGGCCTATTATGCGGGTCTAGGATAGGCTATCACTTAACAGCAGTGGCTTAAGAGGTAAGGGAGGGATCAGTGTAAGTATATATGTTCTGGGGTAGGACTTCCTTACATTATTGATAGTGTTATTGATGCTAGACGTATATGCTTTTGACGTTTAACTTTGGGCCCGATTTACAGGCTGGGAAAAAGGGCTATGATGGTTGAATTAGTTTAGCTAGTCAGAAGTGATGGACTTAGGTCACAGGTAAGGCTCAGGTTTTTTTAGGTAATTTATCTTTGATGGTGCTTTTCTGCAACCAGATGTATACTCTTTCAACGCTTAACGTTGGGCCAGAGGTACAGGCTGGGAAAAAGTGTTTATTAATGATTGATCAGATTAACTAGCTCAAAGAGATGTTTTGATTTTAGGGGTACGTACTGGGGTTGGGGTTTTTTAAATATGCAACTAATTATTGATAATACTTTTCTGCAGCTAGACGTATAACCATTCGACACTTAACGTTGGGCTAGAGGTACAGGCTGAGGAAAAGTATTTATCAATGATTGTTGACATTAACTAGCTATAAAAGTTGCATTTGTTTAAGAGGTACATACTAAGGGCAAGGGTTGTTGAATAAGTATAATGTAAAATTTATAATGTTTTTTTACAGCTACACGCATACTCTTTCGACGCTTAACGTTGGGCCAGAGGAGCAGGCTGTGGAAAATGGGTTTATCAATTACAAAAAAGTTGACCTTGACCACTAGGTACAATCTTAACTAAATAATTCGAGGGAGGCTTTTATTGTAAAAATATAGCATCATCTTAAAGGGGAAAGTATGCAGTCTTTACACCGATCTAGTATCACGTCTACTAGTGCTTAATAGGTATTTTTGGTTAGCATTTTAGCTGCAGTCGACGGAAAAATAGTAAATAAGAAGAACAGAAATATTCAAATAACCGATTAAGGTACTTCAGCGAGTTTTTCACTGTTAATCAAAAGCTAGTGTTTGACTGAAATAATAGAAAAGACTGTCACAAATACTGCTCTAGGTTTGTCGTATTGTGGCATTACTTTTAGGTTAGAGGTACCAATATGGTTGTTGTCACGACATCCAATCTTATTTTTAACGATTCATTCTAAAAGGCATTTTTGTGTGAAGCTCAATTCGAGGTCTGGCTATACTAGGACTGAGAATTATTGATATTTACTCCACGATTCTGATGAAGGGCTGTGCCCGAATATATAATCTTCAGTGTTTTTTACATTTCCGGATTCGAGGGGAGAGGCCAGGGAACATCTTAACAACTTAGAAGGTCTTTCAACTGATTAGAGCTCATTACTCGGTGCTATATTTTTCAAACAACTGTATTTAGGAAAACTTGAGCCGCTCTTTCTCTTATCTTGATAATGAATGTCCAATGCATTCGAAAGCTCGAACTTATATTTGTAATAATTTTAATTAACTTTACTGATTTGACCAAAGACATTTCAATTGCAACCAAACAAACCATCAATAATATAATTAAACAACAAAAAAAGTTATCAAAGTGCGAATCAGCAATACTATTCAATAGGCGCTGCATCGAAGAGGATATATTGCCCAACTAAGAGTATATATATATATATATATATATATATATATATATATATATATATATATAACTCATTCAAGCGGATTCGTTGCTATTAAATATAGATAGCATTTGGCTGAAAAAGATTAAAAGTCTGTCACACAACGACTGGACTAGTTTTGCTGCCGTGTGGACTAAATCTTTATGTTAGAGGTAGCCAGATTATTGTTGTGATGACATCCAATTTTTCAGAATTCATTTTAAACGACATTTTTATGAAGCTCAATTTGAGATCTGGCTACACTATGACTGTGAGTTTGTGGTTTGACCTACCTGTTTCTGATGAAGGGTCGTGCCTGAACATATAATCAAGATGTATTTTACATCCAAGAAGCGATGATACAGGCCAATAAACACCTTGTAAACTTATAATCATACTCTTCGAAACCTATCAATGTACCAACTTTTCTTTACCTAATTTTGCAGTGGCGGATGCAAGGGGGCTCGGGGCTTAAGCATCCCCCCAAACGTTTAAGTACCTATAGCTAATGCAAAGGTGGAGGCTGATTGACTAACTAAGGTGATTGACTAAGGTGATTGTGGGTGCTGCTCAAGCCCCTATGCTCCCCCAATATTATGTCCTGGATCCTCCGCTGTAATCTGATATGGTATTTGCAGGTTATCCCAACTGCAGTGCAATGTGATAGTTACCCTATTTTTTCTCTTGTAACCTTATATTAGTTTGAGCAGCTTTCTTGTAAACGTATAACACGCATCTCTATGCTACATATTTTCTCATGGTGTGCTTAATACCACTCCAACATCTTCCATTACCTATATTTTCCATTAAGAACATTTTACGTAACGTGCTACGTACTTTTTCCGTTAGGAATATTTTACCATAAGTACTTTGTACCGTACGAACTCAATCTTTACGTACTTCTTTCACTGCAAAAATTTTGCGTCACGTACATTGTACCGTACGAAGTGTGATTTTTGCATTACGAACATTATATCCCACGTACATTAGCAAGACGTACTTTTGACATACCTATATACTTTTGAGTACGTACTTAAATGATACGAACTTCTTCCTTAGGTACTTTTGGCCGCAACGCTGTCTAAAATAATCACATTTCTGTCAAAGATTGTATGTGACCTAACAAGTCAAGTGCAATTACCTCATCCAATCCATATGCATATGTTAACCCTTCCGGCGCCGGAGCCCTTTTCGACTGGTATTAGCCCAAAGCCGGAATTGGGTGTTTTTCACTGTGTTGCCGTGCCCTTTGACCCGTCACTAATGACGGATCAGCGAAAGCGCCTCTGCACGGGTAGTCCGTGGCCGTCCCTTCCATTCCAGGAAAGGCAGGGAGGGGGGACGTCCGCTATGGAGGGAGACAGCGTGGCCAGTTAGAGCCGACCCCTAACAGCCAACGTCGTTGGCTCGGGCGGCTACCTCTGTCGTGGCTTCTGTCGTGGCCAAAAACTTCCGCTTCGATGTCATGGGAAACTCAGAAGAAAACAGCATCTCATAACCACCGTGTTAAGAGTGCAGATAATGAGAAAAATGCGAATCGTTCCATTTAACCTCCGGCCCAGCGGGCCTCCGAGCCACATTAGCTCCAGTGGGGTGCTGGGGGGGGGGATGTTCGAACTTTCGCCCACCGATTCAGTTATAACCAGAGAAGGTAGATCCCGTGATTGTTTTATTGGTTTAACCGTGTTTAGCGATAGCTTACTTTTTACCGGTTTACTGTTATTTGTGGTGTGATATATCCAGCGAAAGTCAAATACCTCAGATATGTATTGGATATTCCCTCGATTCTTTGAGCACAAAGTGAAGACCAAAATAATGTTCCTTGTAACCATCACCAACCGCTACATTTTCCAGTAGCCCTTCATTGGCGATAATCAAGTTGGCGCTCCTGGTTCAAAACTACAGGAGTCCACAGTTAGTTAACGTTTGGACTATTCTTACTTCCTAAGTAATTTTGGACGCATACATGCATACATACATGTATTTTCACAAAAACACGTGTATGTATGCATGCATGTATCCAAAAAGACTTGAGTACCTAAGTAAGAGCATTGACAGCCCATGGTTATTTTTTTCGAAAATGCAATCAAATTGCACAGTAAGTCAACCACAATAAATCAATGCATCATGTACAGTAAATACAGAGCACGGTAATGACAGTTGATAGAAGCATATATATCTGATCGTTAATTTGATTTTACTTTTAAGCTTTCTCAAGGAACCAAATATTTGTACAAGTATATACAAATTAATGCAAAAATATATAAATATAAATACAAAGCCTATGGGGGACCCAAAATCCAGGGGGTCCTGATCCCCACGCCCCCGGAATCTCCACCCTTGGCACGAATACAATCATATCACAACATCGCATTTTGGGCTACCTATCATCTCTGTAGGTAATCTAGAAAACGTTTCCTTCCGATGGAGCAATCCTCTGAGTGTGGACAGTCTCCCCAATCACAGAACGACCAGGTGCGTGAAATCCGGTCTTCTAAGCAACCCGCTCCGACGAGCAAACAGAGGCGGACATACCATGCCGGGGCCGACCGGCGTTGCACGGCAAATGCCCGAAAACGGCCACGAAAGCAACGAGACATATATACCTGGCGGTGACGATGCCTTGATGGTGGGCTCCCCAGAGTATAATTCATTTAACCATAGTGACCGTCCTAGATCCGCCTACTCCACAGGCAGCTGACTGTCTTCCATGATAGGGGGAGGGGTGAGGGTGACAGGCAAGGGGGGAGAACTCAGTGGCGGTGGAACGTTTTGTTCAAGGGAGCACCCACAGTGGGGTCAATCTCATCAGCGGGAAATGTCCTATTCCATCTAGGGTCCAAAACAAAAATATTCTCAACTTAACACGCGCATTGACGGGGGTCTTTTACAAAAAAGTATTGTAAAAATCTGTCGACCTTTGGTGGGGCTCGGCTGTCCCTCCCTCCCTTGGTGAGGTCCCGACTTCACCCGGGGAGGGAGGGATGTCCGTGCCCCGCCCGGGGTTGTCTAGGCTAGGTGCAAGGGGGGACCGTCGTCGGGGCAGGGGGGGGTTTGGTGAGTCTCTCTCCCCCTCTGTAAAGGCGGCGTCTCCCCCGTATAGCCAGCCCGTGCGTCGTTTCGCCCTGTAGCACCCTCGTTGGAAGGGGGGGCGCACGTGGCTGGCTGAATTTAATAACTTTCTCATGGATACACTCAACACCGCAAACCCTTCCCCTCCCCTCCCCCATCGGGGTGGTGAGAACGAAACTGCCGGCTCTCAAAGGGTCACTCCGAAGCCCTCCCATCCACGAGTTGTGATGATTCGGGGTGTGGACTCCACCCTATCGTCACTTTCACCGTTCCAACGCAAGGAGGCATGCGACCGACTGGGTAAGGTGATGCGATGTAGCTGCCTTCAGGACGGTGTCCTGGAGGTGGAGCTCAGTAGTTCTGAAGACGCACAGCGTGCACTTGATACAACCGAACTCAGATACACAAAGCGAGAGGCTGGCCAGAGGAAAGTAGTAACTGTGTATGTCACTATCGTACCACACAAGACTAAGAACTTTTCAAAGGGTGTCATTACATGTTTTGATCTGAAAGGAGTTTCTGAAGAGGAGATAGTAGATGGACTCACGGAAAGCGGGGTAGTGGAAGCGAGGAGAGTACGACGAAAAGTAGGAGGGATTCTTGAGGAGACAGATACTTTGATATTGACGTTCGATAGTGTGGACCTACCAACTGATGTGAATGTAGGTTATGTTAAAGTCCGAGTTAGACCCTATGTCCCCAACCCAATGCGATGCTTCTCCTGCCAGCGCTACGGACACACAGCCAAATTCTGCAAAGGAAAGAAAGTGTGTGAACGATGCGGAACAAGCGAGCACGATGGAAGGGAATGCGATGCACGTGAACTGTTTTGCATAAACTGTGAGGGACCCCATTCAGCAGGCGACAAAAATTGTCCACGTATGAAGACAGAAAAAGAAATACTTTCCATTATGGTTACAAAGCGCATCCCATTCAGAGCTGCAAAGGATACCTACGAGGCCTCCCACCCTCGGAGTTCTTATGCAGAGGCAGTACGTAGTACAGCACCCACCGTAGCGGTTTCTTCAAGGACGCC
Source organism: Lepas anatifera (assembly GCA_034440635.1). Lineage (NCBI taxonomy): Eukaryota > Metazoa > Arthropoda > Thecostraca > Lepadidae > Lepas > Lepas anatifera. The sequence goes on from JAOTON010001797.1 coordinate 265,094, forward strand.
AACGACACCGCGGATGACCCCGGAGGAGGTCATCCGTTCCCTGACCCTGGCGGACTTTTTCCGCCTGGCAGGGAGGATGGGGCTGGTCATTTCTGGCAAACCCGCCGCCCCGACATCGCAGCCGGAGGCGGCACCTCCTCCACCCATCCCTCCCGCCCCTTCCCCGCCGCCCGTGGCCCCGGCTGGGGTGGGGCGGGGAGCAGGGGACCACTCCTGCCCCCAACACCCCGTCTGAGACTCCCGCCACTCCGAGGCAAAGGGTGCCCTTGGCGACACCGGAGCCTGACCCCCTCAAGCGACCGAGGGCTGGACGACGGTGGGCAGGGGTGGGAAGCGACGTCAACTGCCGTCCCCAGTCCAGCCCCCCGTTGAAATCTCTGTTGACAGTCAGCCCTCTACTCCTGCCTTTTCTCCTCTGTCCGATAATCAGCCACCTCCGCCACCCCCACCGCCGCCGACGTCGGTTGCGGCTGTCAGGAGGCAGTTTGAGGGGTCACGGAGGGAGGATAGCACTAGGGGAAGATCTCCCACCAAACGTGTGGCATCCGGGACTCCTCCAGGCCAGCCACAACCTTCTAAAGCCCGAGCAGCATCAATAGGGACATCTAGGCCTGGGGCATCGTCTCGACCCAGGCAAAGTGGGGTGCCCTCTGCGCCCCCTAAAGGAAACCTATGGGCAAGGAGGCCCATACTGGAAATAGCAAGTAGCTGCTCTGGTAGGCGCTCACCCTAACTTCCACCCCCATCATTAACACGTTTTTGCAGTGGAATTGTCGTGGAATTCGCACTAGCGCCGGGGATCTCCAGGCTTTTATAAGATCCAAGGGACTGGCAGCTATATGCCTGCATGAAACTAAACTCTCAGCTGAGATCCCATTCTCCCTCACAGGTTTTTCAATATTTTGAAAGGATTTACAACGTAACCCAGTCGCCCACGGTGGTGTTCTTCTCGCAATCAATAATGATATACCAGCAAAGCAAATATCACTCCAAACACGGCTGCAAGCCGTGGCAGTACGTATATATGTTACAGGGAAAGTGCGAAATCCGGGATTTCGCGAAATCACTGACCAGCCAGGGAGTTCGCGAAATCCCTAGGAGTTCGCGAAATCACTGGCCGACCAGGAATTTCGCGAAATCCCTAAGGATTTCGCGAACTCACTGAAACTTCAGTGATTTCGCGAACTACCTGAATGCTTTTCAGGGATTTCGCGAAATCCCTAACCTGCCAATATGTCATATAGTTTAAATCCGAAGAATGATCCTTCAGTGATCTGGTTTTACACTCCCCGTCCATGTCTTCTCTTTCTATGTTGTATTTTGCTTGATTTTATGTATGTCGGCCTGATATTTATTTTTTGAAAATTAATTTTACACCCTCAGCTCTACCTCACACCGGGTCCTTGTGCCCGCTGACGAACTATTCGAGTCACTAGCCTTCCTCGAGGTGCATGGTTTATGCAATATGAACCGTAGGTGTGGAGGAGGGGGGGCTCAAAACAAACTAGAGATGCCACTACTTTTTCATTTGTCATCTGTCATGAATATCTTGATTTCTTAACAAAGCAGACTCCTGATGAGAAGTATTGTGCCGTACGAAACGGACAAAGAACTGATATACTTTCACAAAGGTCTATTTTAGCTATGTCTATGTTGGAATGTACTACGGACATCCACAAATTTTCCAACAACAATACTTTGATACAGGAGGAAGTGTCGGCCTCGAAAAAGCTCTCGGTGTAAGAAGCGGCACGCCTGTCATCGTTTGACCATTGCCAAGGCTTTCAGAAATTTTATTGTCGATTCCGGCGGGCTAGCAAATGCACTTCAAGCTTAGGTGCTCCAGCCACGGTCATGACAATAGGCAATGAGATAGCACATTGCAAATATGCGTAAAAATTGTATTATTCCGTGTCCTGCTTATGCCGACAACTATAGTTGTCGGCTTATGTTCAGCTGTAGCTGAAACTGTATAACACTTCTGATATACTGATAAACTGAAAACAGAGATATGGTCTAAGTTAATTTGCAGAATAATTATTTCGTTGTTGCAGCTCTGAAAATTTATCTTAGTATAGCCGAACCGTACCTGTAAAGATTGGCCAAAGTTTTGGAATACATAAATGAACTTAATGCAAAAAATAATATAGCATTATTGTATTTTCCTTACCCAGAAAGTAATACGAAATGGCCATCAGATAAGCAGCATTTCTCTTTTGTGTAGTAATGAGGATTGTGATATGATAATGATCTCTCTGCAGATGCTGGATAAGTGAGTTGGAAAGAAGCGCTTCAGAATTTTGTATCTAACGGTACTCACAGTTGGTGCACCTGACCGACTTCGTACCTAGTACGTGCATGGCCGGGGCGGGGGTTGGGTAACCATACTCCTTGGGTTTTTCGCAAAGTCTTGAAAACGGCTACGCGCAGCGCTGCTGTACCCAGTACAGTTTTTTCTGAAGCTTTTTACAACTCCTGTCAACATTTTCGGTTCAGGTCATTTCAGGTCAGGACATCAGTGCAGGTCAAGTGACATCATCTCCAAAAAAAGAAGAAAACAACATAAGCAAGGAACAGCTTAATTTATAAATCTAAAATCCGTATTGAATAAAGGGCCGACTGAGTACACAGTTTTTTTAGGATTTCTGAAGTCGATGACCTAAGGTCAGTTATGAGTCATGATGACACCGTTGGAAAAGTATCGGTAAAATGGTTTAAACAGCATAATTTTGTTGGGAACGGAGTTAAATTGTATATTTTGGCATCATTGGGGTTGTCTTGTTTCTGCAGTTCTAATGATATGCATTCTGACCCAATTCGATATTAACCTGATCTAAGGTCAGGTCAAATCTTAGCTTTGACCTAGAATAGTCACATTATTAATCATTCGACGTCGCTTGCAGAAAAGCTTCAGATAGTGAATCCTTATATATTGTATCTCTTCTACATCAGATGGTAGGACTGAAGAACTGTATTTCAGTTATATCACCATATCCATATTGTGACATTGTTTGGCTTCCAATGTCCTCAGATTTTACCCGACAAAAGAATGCATAGAACACTTCCTTTAAAGCTTAGGTTGTGCTACTTAACGCCATTTACTTTTTCGCTAACTAGCGTAGTTTTTAGATTTTAGGCGGGGGGGCGTAGCCCACTCCCTCGTCAGGGTGAAGGTGGCTCAGACCCCTAGCATTGCACGTCTTAAAAATTGCTTCCCGCGAAACTAGTTTGAGACTCATACGAAACGTTTTTGACTGTGATGATTTTAAGCTATCAAAAGGCATAGTCATAAGAGACTTCGCAATTGCTCTCGGTGACCGGCACCTCATCGACACCACCAGCCAAAAGCCACGTGATGAGTTTTCAAAAATGTGAGCGTCGGGCACATTCTTTTTCGGATGGCGTGGTTTGCTCAAAAGTAAGTGCGTTGCGCCATTGCCGAGCATTTATACTATTTTTCAGAAGCGCAAATTATTCTGTCATTTCTTGAACTGTGTTACATCCATATTTATTCTAGTGATCAAGCCATGGATTTCGTACCATTTTCTTTATCGTATCCGTCGATAAAATTCCATAATAATGCAACCTACATAAAATACCGTAACGCTATTCTGTGAAGTAGATTTGACATAAAATAACCGTAATGTCACATAATTATGAAAGGTGGTGATAGCGTAGACCACTTTTTATTGAATACTTGGGTAGTTATGCTGACTCCATGCACTGCATATGTATAATATTAAATATACAGATCTATCATAGGCGGATCCAAGATTGCCGATCGGGGGGGCATCTTCCCGGGGGGAGAGGGCGGGGCGCCAACCGGACCAGGGGATGCCTTTTTTGACCGGAACAACCTATCAGGTGGGCGCAAAATCCTATCGGTGGGCGCCGATTTTTACATCCCTAGGGACGGGGGATGGAAAGCGACATTTCAGAGTGGCGCCGTGACCATTTCAGGGGGCACCGAGGGTCGATCGGGGGGGGGGCACCTGCCCCCCTTTGTCCCCCTAAATCCGCATATAAAATATATCATGAATATAAGTAACCAAGTACCAAATCACAGTGAAGGCGAAGGTGTATTCTGTGGGGGAGTGTGTGGGAACCAAATTTCAGGAGTGGACCAGGGCATTTTGGAACCGCCAGGGGCCAGTGTCTTTCTCTCCCGTGATCCACATTTGCAATCAGCAGCAACTGAACTTTTACATTGCAGTACAATATTGATAAGCGAAACTCGATAAATGTATCGCTACGACCTCAACAATACAATTATGACCTTCCTTATATTTAGCTTAAAACCTTCCTAATATTTAGCTTAAAACCTCCCTTATACGTGATTTTACGGAAAATGTCCGGTCACTGTTTGAAATAAATCATAAGAACAATAGTCCGCAATCCTAGCTAGTCATCCTTGAGCTGACTAAATGTCAGGGAATTCGCGAACTCCCTGAGTGTTTATCCGGGATTTCGCGAACTCCCTGACTTCTAAGTCCAGGGATTTTGCGAACTCCCTGGTCACCCAGGGATTTCGCGAACTCCCTAGGGATTTCGCGAACTCCCTGGCTGGTCAGTGATTTCGCGAAATCCCTAGGGAGTTCGCGAACTCCCGGATTTCGCAGTTGGTTAGTTAGTTAAGGGCTTTTTATAAGGCGTTCTGTGCAAAGCACCTTTGCCCGCCTCTAAAGTGTGGGGGAGAATTTTCCGGGAGGGGTGTTTACTTTAATGTCGCAGATCAAAGGGACGAATCTTATTTCAAGGAATGGGTCGCGAAGTGTAGCAACACTTGCGAGGGAAGGGGATTGCTACGGCAGAGATGCCGAGCTTGGGGCACAGGTAGGATTTAAAAGGGTACGTGAAGAGTCTTGCCAGCGTAAAGATTAGTTTTTGAATTTTGTTCCTTGTTATCGAATAACCGTTTGCTTACGTTACTCGAGTTCCTCCATTGAAAAAGAATAATTTTGGGTTATTAGAAATACCCGCAAGCACCATGACGTGATGCCGCGGGTCTTTATCCTGCAACCAGGAGGTGAGGTTACAGCACCCTCTCTGGCTGGGTAGCCGCCGCATAGAGGAAGAGAGAAGGGTAATAGAACAGATAGAGTGTTAGGGAGGGGTGTGAGTTGGTTAGTTGTTAGTCTTAGATGTGGTTAGTATAGTTAGTAGTCCTTAAGTTAGGGTTAGTTGGTTAGGAAATATGAACGGATGGTTAGGTAGGGTTAGCTGGTTAGTTGAATTTTTTGGTTTTGTTTTGTTTTTTTGTTTGTTTTTTGTTTTTTTTTGTGTTTTTTTCCTATGGTGGGAGTTATTCTGAGTCTACCATACCTTAGGACCAGACAGTTAAAACCTAGTTTGAAGCACCTATTGTTTAAATTTGTCAGAGGGACGTTTCTAGTGTAATTGTTATTTCTAATATGAGGGGTGCTATGCGGATGCAGGTATTTTCCATACCTGCCACCATAGACGTTCAGATAAAGCTCTCGAGCCTAGAAGCCTTCAGGAATGTAAAGAGCTTGTCCAGCAGCTCAGAGTGATCATTGCCGAGAAGAGTGGAAAGGTTTACTGGGATGTTTCTGATGCGGCAATAATCTAGCATGGGCTGCCTATGGGCGTCGTGCTGGGGACAGTCGATGAGGATATGGTAGGGATTTTCCATGGCAGAGCAGGTACCACAGGTACCTACACGCCCATAGGCATTTAATTTGGTGTGTCCGCTTCTGAGTCTGGTCAGGATGACCTCACGCCGACGACTGTTTTGGTTGGAGCTGGGCCAGTAGCCGATGTTAGGCTTGATATGGAATAAATGGGCGCTGTGGTTAGTGGTCCAGTCATTTTGGATGTACTTCCGGATATGGTTCTGGAGGAGAGCTTTGCTATCGTCTCCGGACCATTTGAGAGGTGCGACCTCTCTGAGTTCAAGAGACTTTTTGGCCTGTTCGTCGGCTTTTTCATTTCCGAGAATTTTGCAGTGGCCTGGGATCCAAAGAAAGGAGACATCTGGGATATCGTCGATACCCTTCTGGATGTCTGCTATTACGTGATGGCTGGGGTTGTCTACGTTATTGATAGCTTGAAAAACAGATTTAGAGTCTGAACAGATGACAGCTGAATTAATATTTAGGGTTCTAATCTGGACTAGTGTATCTAGAATGGCGACAGCCTCGGCAGTAAAGATTGAGCAGTTGTCCGGAAGTCGTTTTTGGAGGCAAATATCTTGCCCCCAGATGCCGAGGCCTACTTTTTCGCCTATTTTAGAGCCGTCGGTGAAAATGAAGGTTTTGCCAGTGTAACAACACTGGCAAAACACAGTCTAACAAGACTGGAACTCTAAGAATTTCTGGGAGATCTCCTTTGTGGTGAGGTTGTCTTTGCGTGTGGTGAAAAGAAACTCGACTTTGGGCTGTTTGCGAGTCCAAAAGCGGGAGAGTGGGGGTTTGCCTATTGCTTCTGGAATCGCAAGGTTCAGGGTTTCCAGGGTCTTAGCTACTCTATTCTTAAATGGAGGCCAGGTTGTCCGATTAGTTTTTGATACACGTTCAGGGTGGGCGAAACATTGTTTCGCCGGGTGATTTTCGGTAGATTGGACCTTGATATAGTAAGAGATAAGCTGGGAGTGGCGTCTTGTTTGGAGAGGGCACAGCCCACTGTCCACTAACAAGCTGGTGATGGGGGATTCTCTGAGCGCGCCTGTGGCTGCCCGGATACTTGCGTTTTGGATGCGCTCTAGCTTTAGCTTATTAGTGTTGTTCGTTGAGTCAAAGACGAACGAATTATATTCGAGTATGGGCCGGATCAAGGACTTGTAGAGCATGAGCAGGGTCTTTCGATCCCCGCCGTACTCTGTTCCGCCGAGCATGCGGAGGATATTGACTCGTTTTTGACAGCTAGAGACGACTTTGGTAATATGCTCGTTAAAACTAAGGCGGGTATCAAGGATGACGCCTAAGAATTTGAAGCTTTTCGCGCATTCAATGGGTTTGCCTGAGATTTGGAGCTGAGGAACAGCGTGTCTCACACCTGGCCTGGCAAAGACTACGACTGATGACTTTTCGGCCGAGAGTGATAGACCCATTGAATTGCACCAAGCATGGATGTCGTCGAGACTACCCTGCAATTCGGTAGTCGCGGTTTTGAATTCTGGTTGACTGCGCCGCCTGGTGTCGACCGGAGTGGATTTCCAAATAGCGACATCATCTGCAAATAGGGAGTACTTAACTCCAGGCGGTAGCTTTTTGGAAAAAATGTCATTGATCATGACTAGGAAGAGGGTCGGAGATAAAACGCTACCCTGGGGTGTGCCCTGGGCTTGAGATGTCAGATAGGAAAAGGTGGTGCCGCAGCGCACTTTGAATTTTCTGTCCCTAAGAAAGTTGTCAATGAATCTAGCAAGGTGGCCATGGACTCCCAGTTTACAAAGTTTATACAAAAGGACGTCTTTTTGTACACGATCAAAGGCCGACTTGATATCTAAGAATGCAGCAATTGTGACTTGCTTCTTGTAAAAGCCATTTTGGACGTCACTGACCAGTTTGATCAGATTGTCAGTGGTGGCTCGCTCGCGCCGGAAACCCGATTGCATAGCATCGAGTTTCTTTTCGAGAATTTCGTGAAGTCTTACGTTGACCATGCGCTCTACAAGCTTGCTAGCACAGCTAGTAAGCGAAATGGGGCGATAACCTTTAGGGTTCGTTTTTTCTTTGCCAGGTTTTGGAATGGGAATGATGACACTCTCCCGCCACATAGTGGGGAACGAGTCGCTAAGAAACATGTTGTTAATGGCCGAGAGAAGATATTTTAGTGCTGTCTGGCTGAGGTGCCTGAAGAAAGAGTAGTGAATTTCATCCGGGCCCACTGCAGTGTTTCCACACTTGCTAATGGAGTAATTTAGTTCGGTCATTGTAAAAGGTACGTTATAGTACTCCTGATTACTAGAATTGAGGAATGTGCGGCGTTTGCACCATTCGGCCTGGTCTTTTGAGCGCTGGTTGTAGGAACTGTTGGCTGCAACGCCATTGTAATGATCAGCAAAGGCGTCCATGACTTCCTTGGGTGCCGTGATGTTTTGGCCGGAGATTGTCAGTTGAGGGAAGGGTCCACGGGGCGGTCGTTTCGCAGAGAAAGCTCCAATGGTTTTCCAGATTTGAGAAATGGGTGTGAAGCGGTTGAATTTAGAAACGAAGGCGTTGAAACTATCTTTTTGGACCCGCTTGCACGTGTTTTGGAAGTGGGCTTTGGCTGCCCGGAGGGCATTGCGAGTAGGGCTGTGTGCCCTCCTCTCGTAGGCTTTCCTGGCTCTAATCATTTGAGCTTTGGCGTGCGCCGTCTCTGCATTCCACCATGGGGCTCCTTTTTTCTGTCGGGGGCCTTGACTTTTTGGTATTGTTAAATGTGCTGCTGAGCTGATGGCTCTTAGTACCGAGAAGGCGATCCATGAGAATGGCTGGTTATATTAACTTACGTTATACCGTGCAGAACCGCTCGAGTTTAGTTTTCAGTTTATGGCTGCGCGCGCTTTCTGCGTAGCGTGAGAAAGTTCTGGAGGCTGTGGCGTCAGAGCGTGTGTGTGACGTCAGAGCGTGTGCGTGACGTCAGAGCGTCGGGCGGTTTTCCCCACGCGGCCCGGCTAGCTTAAATGACGGCAGAGCCAGAGAATGAGGCAGGGAGGGTGAGTGCTTGTGCAGTAGAGAATTTTGAGGAGACGCTAACTGACTGGCTCTTGTGTAAGGCTGGTGAATTGGAAGGTTAGGCAAGAGAGCTTTAACTAATGGGAAGTTAACCTATATACAGCGTGGTGTGGGATTTTATCCTATCTGGAGTATCGGCTGAAATTTCCTAATTACAGTGGGCTGTTACAGCCACTAGAAGGTTACTGAGCGGAGGGGAGGCAGGGGGCCTCTTCAGGACCTATCACTAATCGGAGGGGAGGCAGGGGGCCTCTTCAGGACCTATCAGGGACCTAGGTGGCTATTAGCCTCGAAAGGGTCCTAACTGGGACCTACGTTATTTTAAGGTAGTGTTTTATGGGCAGGTGCCGTGACACCTTTGCATAGACGCAGCCCGTGGAGGGTATATGTGGGACCTCACTGCTAATTAGCGAGGGTGAAAGACAGTCTACTGGCCGTACGTTTAGGGATTTTGGCAATGAAGGACCGATAGGTCCAGTCAAAGCCCTCACCCAAGAACCAGAGGTTCAACAAGTGAGGTCACCCAGGCTAACCACCGCTCGGGTTTCAGGCCGAAGAGAGAAATGATAGTTGAGAAAGATGCGGGGCGGGACTGAGGAAAAGGGGTACTAGGTGGCCGGAATCCTAGAAACCAACACCACCTAGTCCGATAGAGATAATATTTACAGGTCAGCTGTGGAAACAGCGATAGGCAGGGCTGGTACCAGCAACAGCGCTCGGAGCAGGTGGTCACAGGAACTCCAGCAGCCGCCAACAGCAGTCGCAATAGGCAGCCGGGCGTCGGACGCCAGACAACCAGACCTGTCGGCAGAGCTCAGAACGTACCGGATTTCGCACTCTCCCTGTAACATATATATCGCTCGAAGGCAGATTTCGCTCTGCTCTATATACCTACCCCCTGGGGTAGACGTGCCCACTCGTGAACTAAATTTGCTCATATCTGAGCTACCATCGCCCATCCTTCTCTTGGGAGACTTTAATGCTCACCACACCGCTTGGGGGTGTGAAGACATTAACTCTCGGGGTCGGCACCTCGATCATTTTATCCAGGGTGTGAGCCTTTGTATTTTAAACACCGGAGCACCAACACATCTTACTATTCCATCCGGTCGGGAATCGACATTGGATCTTAGCCTTTGCAGCCCAGAGCTAGCTGCTCTGTTTAGATGGGCTGTGTGCGGTGACCCCATGGGAAGTGACCATTTCCCTGTTTTAGTGACTTGTGACAACACATCTGTTTTAGGCACGAGACCGCAACGTTGGAAGATGAAAAATGCTGATATGTCCTTATTTAGCTCCCTCGTGGATGACTATTTGGAAACCTTTTCAACTCAAACACCGTTCACAGTCGACCAGTTTACAACTATCCTCCGAGACGCTGCTTATGCTTCTATACCGCGCACATAAAAAAACCCTCGGCGACCACCGGTACCGTGGTGGAGCATGGAATGTCGTGACGCTGTCCGAGAACGGCGGCGCGCTTACAGACAGTTTAAAAGAAATTCCACTCAGCAAAACTTAAATATGTATCGGAAATCTCGAACCGCCTGCAGGCGCACAATAAAACAAGCAAAGAGAAAATGTTGGAGAGAATACGTAGGTAGATTGAATCGATTTACGCCATTGTCCCAAGTGTTTGCTCAAATTCGCCGTATCGAGGGCAGGTCGGTCTCCACACCACTACCAACTTTGCAGATTGGTGGTAGGAATATATTCAATCCATCAGAAGCAGCCGACTGTATAGGAAATGCGATTGCACAGCGCTGTAGTTCAGTTAGGGAGGATGTCTCATTTATGCGATATAAAGCCCTGGCTGAACAGAAAAGTATACATTTTGGAACCACCAGCACACTGTCATTCAATAAGCCCTTCACCTTGCATGAGCTAGCGGCAGCCATTCGTGGGCTCCACCCAGTGGCCGAGGGACCAGATTTAATTCACAATGATATGTTTAAAGCACTATCGCAGAGCGCACTTAGGGTGCTGCTGGCCTCATTCAATATGATGTGGGAGTCCGGCGAATTTATACCGGCGTGGCGGGAGGCTATAGTGATACCAATCATTAAACCTGGTAAATCTGGATTGGACCCTTTGCACTTTAGGCCGATCTCGCTTACCTCGTGCATGTGCGAGTTGTTCGAAAAAATGGTGAATGTAAGACTCGTTTGGTATTTGGAAAGCCGGGGCATCATCAATAACAACCAGTGTGGGTTTCGTAGAGGCCGCAGTACGGTGGACCACTTGGTATCACTTGACACCTCAGTGCGAATTGCATTTAAAGAGAGGCGTCACCTGGGAGCCGTCTTCTTTGACGCCATTGCCGCTTATGATACAGCGTGGCGACATGGTATGTTGCATAAGTGTGGTATCAGAGGTCAGATGGGGTTCTTTATGAAAAATTTTTTGACTGATAGGACGTTCCGTGTCAGAGTAGGTGGTACATACTCAAACACCTTTTATCAAGAAGAAGGCATTCCGCAGGGGAGCGTCTCTAGTATCTACCTCTTCGCTCTGGCCATAAATGACGTCACACATTCACTCCCACCTTCCATTCAGGCATCCATTTTCGTGGACGACATCGCAGTATGGGCAAAGGCTTCAACAACGCCGGCACTTTCCCGTCAGCTCCAGCTGGCCGTTAATTGTCTGGAACGCTGGAGTAGAAAAACGGGCTATAGTTTTCGACTGAAAAAACCGCGGGTGTCCATTTTTGTCGCAGGCGCAGGGCCTGTCCGGAACAAACGGTATCGTTGCGTGGCAAAACTATCCCTTTTCAACCGACGGCAAAATTTCTCGGGGTGACATTTGATAAACGGCTAACTTACAGCACACACATTAGGAATGTCCGTGACAAGTGTTTCAAATCCTTAAATGTCCTAAAATGTGCATCTCGTCTATCCGACGGAGCTGACAGGAAAACACTTCTCACTTTATATCGGTCCCTTGTCCGTTCCAAGATGGACTACGCCTGTTTCGTCTACTACTCTGCATCGAAATCAGCCAAACGGTGTCTGGATACGATCCATCATAGCGCACTCAGAGTAGCTACAGGAGCATTTAGGACCACACCACGCGCCAGCCTGCTGGTGGAGGCTAACGAACCACCCCTCTCAATGAGACGACGCATGCTGGGACAGCGCTATGCGTACAAACTGGCCCAGTCTCCGCCCCATCCCACGTACAACGCCGTTTTCTCGCATGACATGCTGCGTTTGTTTGTGAACAGCGAAAGGGGACTTCTCCTAGGTGTGCGTGTGCATCGCCTCTCGGGCGAATGTGGTATCCAACGCCGTATCATAAGTCGCAGCGAGCTCTCGGATATCCCACCATGGGAACTAATACCACCAAAGGCTGACAGGACTCTTGCTGGCAGGACCAAATCGGACACGGCTCCTCTGGAACTTAAATATTTAGCCCTCGAACACATCGCAAAATATGCAGATTATGTCCAGTTTTTCACCGATGGATCAAAGACTGAGTTCGGCGTGGGATGTGCTTTTGTGACTGACTCAGTGACTAGAAATTTCTCACTGTCACCTTTTTCATCTGTCTTTACCTCGGAACTTACTGCATTAGACAAAGCTCTCTGTTTCATAGAAGCCAGTGACGACGCCAGAAATGTAATTTTCACCGACAGTCTTAGTAGTGTCCAGGCTTTGAGTGCTTTTAATCCAAGCGACGTGCTCGTGTTAAAGATTGCTCTCCACCTAGCTCGACTCGCCGGACAGGGTAGGGATATAACCCTCTGTTGGGTGCCGAGTCATGTCGGTATCCGACTGAATGAAGCGGCTGATGCTGCAGCCCAGCGAGCTGCTCAGAGACCCTGTAGAAAAAGACAGTCGATTCCTGCTCGAGATCTTTTCCCACATATATCTGTCCACCTTCGCAATGTATGGCAACGGGAATGGCAGGAGCAGACAAATAACAAGCTCAGGGTAATAAAACCCAACATTGGTGAGTGGCTGTCCTCTATGCGCTCCCATCGCCGTGAGGAGGTGTCTCTCTGCCGTTTGCGAACTGGCCATTGTCTGGCCACTCACCGATATCTGCTATGTGGCGAGCCCAGGCCTTATTGTCGGCGATGCGCGACCCTCTTGTCGGTGCGGCACGTCCTGGTGTCTTGTCCGGAGTATGATAATCTGAGGCTTTCACATTTCGGGTCACGTCTTCTCACACTGTCTCATCTGATTGGCCCGGACTCGGACATGATTGAGAAAGTGCTAGATTATCTAAGAGCAGCCGATTTCGTGATTGTATTTGACCCGGGCTGAGGACTTGTGCTTTGATAGGGAGTGACAATGTGAATGTGAGTTCTTTTTCTACGAACTGTGTTGGTTAAGCTTTTTGGAAATCCCCCTTTTGTTACCACTCTCTGAGGACCGATTGGACTGATGTGAACCTTCTTTTTACTATTTTGTTTACAGACACAACTAACTGCAAGGAATAAGGGTAACAAGGGAGTGTTCAGCGGATGTATATTTTACGTTGTGTTTTACTGGCAGTGACATGGGTGCTATATGACCTTTAGGGTTGGCGCGCCCTTAAGCCTAAATCATCATCATTGACGGGGGTCTGAGCCACCTTCGGATTGACGAGGGGCGGGTACCCGCCCCCTAAGATCTCAAGAACCACGGTAGGTAGGAAAAAACGGTAAACGGCGTTGGGTAGCCCATCCGCTTCTCCATCGAAAATATTTGAACCATTTTTTTGTCAGGTCACATTTAATGTCACCAGAGGTCAAAAACATGCCGTCACATGCCGTCATAGGGATAACATGTAAATTAAGTTTTTCGGCCATTACATCTGAACAAGTAAAGATAGAGCAAAACGACTTGAACTATATGAATCCTCGCAGCAAGCCGCATCGAATGATATATGATTTGACCTTGCTAGGTCAGATCAAAGATTTGACCTGACCTGAGGTCAGGTCAGAGGTCAAATTACATAAAATGCATATCATTAGAACTGCAAAGCCAAGGCGAGTCTAATGAAGCTAAAATAAACGCTCTATCACCATCTGTTACTGAATTATTCAGTAAAAACCATATTTCCCATGTATTACCAATGGAGAGGTCATGCTTCGTACCTGACCTTAGGTCATCGATATCAAAAATACCGGAACATATTTTAGAGAATTCGGTGAGCCCATTATTTGATATGAGTTTCAATTGGATTAGTTCAACCTGCTCCGACTTATGCTATCTTAAACTGTTTTTGAGGTCGGGTCACTTGACCTGTACTGGTGACCTGACCTGAGATGACCTATCCTTAAAATTTTCACAGAAGTTGCAAAAATGATGAGGGAAAAGGTATACCAAGTACGGCGGCGCTGTGCGCCGCCGTTTTTCTGCTGTTTCGGAAAAACCCGAGGGGGGGCGGGTACCCGCCCCCGTCAATGCGCGTGTTAACCTATCTCGACTGTGAAAAAGGTGAGTATACATTTACCATTCCGTAGATGAATGCCTACTCTCCGAATGCTAGTGACAGACGATGTCTAATAAAAGGTGTTGGGCAGAATGCACATTACTAACTTTTGAGTCTGCTTCGTCTTAGGTCATCTTAGCGGGGTAAAACATATCCCTGTATAGCTGTTTTTTTTCTTTGAATATTTATGTATGTCCACAGAAAACAAATAATTGGGGAACAAATTTCGCTACGTCAAGTAAGGAGCACTCTAAAATTGCATTCATCCAGGGGGCGTAGCCAAGGCGGCAGCAGGGACAGCCCCCCCCCTGAGAGCCCTCTGAGCACAGGATTCTGTGACAAGCAGGGCTCTTTTTACCCATCGGGGCCCTTTTGGCGCTGTCGCTGGGGCCTTTTCGGAGCGCCGCCCCCCTGAGTGAAATCCTGGCTACGCCCTTGACTGCGGCCGTCAACTGCGAGGGCCGCCACCACCCTTTGCTACACGGCACGCCGCGGATATTCCCGGCTCAGCGGGGAGGCGACACCGGTCACGTCGGCGCGGCCGCCACGGAGCACACCCATGATATTTTGCAGACGATGCCGGTTGTAGTGTACGGGCCCTGTGGACAGAGAGCAGCGAGTGCCATATTTGACCTGGGAAGCCAGCTGACTATGGTGGAAGACCAGCTGTCCCTGGAGTTAGGAATTGACCGCTCCACCCAGTCACATGAATCTAAAGCACGTGAACACCGCTAAAACGTCAGGCTACACTCAGAAATACCTGCGGGACGGTCATGCCCGGAAGTTGGCCCCCGCTGCGCCCCTGGTCCCTCACCCGCGAAAGCAGCACTTCCGCCTACCGTGCGGTCACCAGCGCAAACAAACAAGAGACCCACGCATTGTGATTGACGTAATAGCGCGGTCCGATGGTACCAGCTTGAACAATAATCTATTAGTGGTGCCGGGCCTGTTTGCCGACCTGCTAGGGGCTCGGATGTGGTTTCTGTGGCGTCTTATGGCGCTGATGGCGTGAACAGTGACCATATGCCACTGGGAGCGCATGAGAATCGGAAACAAGCCAGCTCTCCGTTTTCTGTAGAGCGATCCGGAGGAGCGACAGACCGGCCGATCACCCCGAATCAGAACACCAACTTCCGATTGTTCCGGACCGTTTCATGTCAGACTCACGCTCAGTGCACATAAGAAGGAATAGGTACCGCTACCACGCACGTGCGGCAGAAATGACAGACGGACAATGCCAACGTGAAATGCGGCGATCCTGAGCTCATAGCAGGGGATAGCTCATAGCACGCCCCCCGGGGTGTGAGCACTCGGCCGCAGTACAAGAGCCACGACCAGCGAGGATGGGGTGGTTCGCTGGGCACAGGTTAAAACCGCCACCGAACAGTACACCCGTCCCTCTGCGAGGCTCTGTGTGCTGGAGAGTGACGTTTAGGCCTCGTGTGAGGCTCATATGAGTGTTGCTCTGACCGTTTCGACTATATCTGTAAATATCAGGTATGTATGTACCTTCGTATGAGTGATGGGTGACAGATTGTACATAGGCAACGTGCGTTATAAATATCGTGCCCCGTCCGTGCAGGCAACAACCGTGCGTTCGATACTGTGTGGTGCTGGGTGTGAGTATGGTAGCGTACTCAGACAGCATCCAGACATCCAGCCCAGCCTTCCCCTCCGCCCGTGTAGCCGTCTAGACGTACCACGGCCTCCCCGGTCTGCCAGCGGATGGCACAGTGGGGGGCCCGACCCTCTGGCCAGACATCCGCCGCCGCCCCTTGCTATTTGTCTTGAGCCAGCGGCACTGGAGGTCGCCCACCGCCCAGTGTGCCGGAGTGGCGGCAGTTTTGTTCGTGTCGTCGAAGCGTCTTGTTCCGTTCGTTTATCTCGTGAATATAATTCTGGTCCTCCGGAAAACGGGAAAACGTTTGTACGTATCGTTCGTTTATCGCTGACACCACCAATGGGCCTTTTCTAACGATCTTGGTTTCCGAGATCTCGGGAGGGGGGCACTATAGGACTTCCCCACAGCGCGTGTTAAACAAATTTACTCCAGAGGATATCCTGACAGAGGGCAAACTGCACACCATTCTGTGACATTTTTATTTTAGCATGGTCTGTCAGCGCACACATTTTCCCACTTAGAGGGAACATTGAGAATTAGCGTGGAAGTTCAAGATCAGACCAGATGAAGCAGGGAAGGCCATTTTCAACCCAGCGATTGAAGCCGCGAACCCAACGAGAGGAAATCCAATTTGAAATTCAGCAGACAACTCGGCCACCCATCCCCGATATGCAACGGCTAAAAAGTGCCAGACATGAAAACTGGACGCGCCAACCGGCACTCTCTCGCAAGTCTCTCGTTCCTGACACAGATATACGTCCAAGGGGCAATGTTTTATATTCCCACTCCATTTTGCAGCAATTCAACATCATGGTAAGCTTCACGCATATATTATAAGCTTGGAATGTACGATTCTAGAAACTACACTACTGTAAAACTTTTTCGATTAAAAGAACTTCGGATGCAAAGTGTGGCTCAACGATATCAATCGTCGCATTTGTCGACAATGACCTCCACGATACCTGTACTACTCGGAGAGCATGCAAAAACAAACTATACACGACTCCCAGCGACCTTTTCCTAGCCTAAGGACACCGAGAATATAACGCAGGCCTGCAGATGACTCACTGTTGACGAATTGCAAAATTCACGCTCGGCGCCACTCCGATTATAAGCGTGAGCGATCTTTTTCGCATGATACTATAATACTTTAGACAAACTTCACATAACTGGAAAGCACATCCAATACTTCGTCTTACACACCCAGTAAACACAAAAACCACATCAACATCGTTCCCGCCTATTGGTGAGAACTTTCAGTCAAATCGTCCTAGTCATTACGGTGCTCCACGTCAAAATGTTTGAACATACACGTTTTCGTCGAGAAATTAGACAGCTCTTTTCGTCTCCAGTATCGATCTCCTTCGTTATAAAAACTCAGCGTTTTAAAACACAGTGAAACTACAAACTTTCTTGAGGGTGATCTTTCAACATCAAACACAGCGTTTCCACGCCATTGCATTTGTGCACTCGTTACCTGGCAAACATGTCAAGCACAATTGAAAAACACAGCATCAATGCAAGGCTTGAGATGTCGCGTTCGTTCTAATATCTTTACTCGTAGGCGTTCCATTCCTTCACCAAGTACGCAATGCGAACTCGAAATCACATCACAACATAAACAACATTCCACGATGCCATATAAAAAGAGTCATGTATCGTAGCTGGAGAGCTATCCTTATCCCCCCTGATTCGACATTGTTGTCTGCTGAACAGTTATCAATAAGCAGCATCACATGTGAATTTCCACGTGAATGTGTAGGTGGAATGATCAAAGCTCTGGTTTAAGCGAGAATGGACATGCTTTACTTTCGGCTGAAATGATATTTTCTTTCATACACTGAAAACCGGTGGAGAACCCGTAGAGTTCTTGCACTTAACTTGCACCATATCAATAATCGGACAGCAAATTTTAAGACCTGTCAGGGTTCTCAACGAGACTGATAGGGGTTCTCATATCGAGACGTGATGCGCTTCTTTATGTTCTTCGGTGAAACGTATTTCATTTCTTTCAGGAGAACTCAAACAGTTCTCAGCTGTCTTAAGAATGTTCTGTGAGTACCCTTTCCGGTTTTTAGAGTTTTCTAGAAGAAGCCGTATCCATCTTTCAAGAAGTAATAGATTCTCGAAATTTTCACGCTGCGTCTACTCTAAGAACGACTACCTTTCTTCTTGAAGACGTGCTAAAATTCTTTCATATGGTGCTTAAAGGAGGAATGCCGCTAGCTTCACGTAAATTATCCGCTTATTCGTAGCACTTAGCAATTAGGTCTAAGGCCGGATGCCAAGTCCCATTTTTGATAAGCTCCACTGTTGTGGTGGAGCTAATCAGAAACATGACCTCGTGTTTGAGTCTCAGCCAAATTGTTAAGCACTTAGAAAAAAGCGGATAATTCACACAGAACTGCAGCTGAAAATGGGCATACGTAACCGTGACTTCTCCAAAAGAATGGGATGCCAAAGAAGTGAAACTGGTGTGGTGAGGCATGGAAAATCACGTTTAAGTTAATACAATGCACTGGTGTTCAATCAAATATTTATAGACTCTTAAAGATTCACTTGGCGACAAAACAACACAATGCGTTTTCTTTATATTGTAACACAAACGGATCAAAATTGTTATGATGTGGCCTGCAAACAGTGAAGGCACATGACGTCAGTAGGGAGGTCGAACGCCCCTATAAAGGGAGCATAACTAATGATCAGGCCCTTATGTCTGCAGATAAAGAAGATATCTGTTCACAAACGCACAGGGCTTTGCGTGAGGCCCACTCACGTCCAGCATCTCCTCTAAAGCTGCTGATCTCTGAGGACTAGGCTGACCTCCTCGATTTTCAGCTTTGACGAACCACCAACCCAGCAGTCCCGAGCAGGCTTTTTGATGGCCACCACTTTTTCTGCCTCTGAAAAAAGAAATGAGTCTGCTCAAAACACGCGAAAAAATGGACCAAAAACACCCAAACGTTTGAGTTAATGTTGCAGATCCAAGACTTCATTTGAAGGGGGTGGGGGCTTGGAGCCTGCCCCGCCAGCACCTCGGACAGCATCCAGCTATGCATTTTACTATTGGGGTTCGGACATTTCTAAGGGGCAGGCCTCTTGGATCCGCCACTGGTCTGTTCTATTTGAGCATTAAGATGCCGGTTCATAAGCTATATTTTTTCCAGCTTTATTTTAAAGATATATCAGAGGAATATGAGGGATGCATAGACCGATCTATGGGACAAAGATACTTTTTAAAGACTTTTGCCACCACTTCGCCCAACCGATTATCGATGCCCCTGAGAGATCAATGACACTTTCTGAAAGGTCAATGGGGGCCCCCATAAATGTCGCTTCCTTCCCGGGAAGCAAGAATAAACGCTATCGCGATCGGATTTGGCGCCCAACGGATATATTTGTGCCGCCCTGGCATTGGCGTCCCCCAGGTCTGGATGACGCCCTGAACATGTGTCTCTCCTGATCGGCAATTCAAGATCTGCCTATGGACGGATGGACAAAACCAACCCTCCCCTCCTTCCCAAACCTCGCCTCTCACAGGAAGACGGTAAAGTCAACCTAACTGCACATCGCCAGTGGATCCCGTGACCCTTCTTCAAAGCGCAAAGCGTTTTGTTTTTTTTTGTTGTTCAGAAACACTAAGTTTTTGAATTTTTTCCAGGGCTGGCCCCATCCAAACGTTTTGCCAGGTCTGCCACAAAGTGTCGGTGGTACCACAGTTTTGTACAAATATGCAAATTTTCCATAGGCCAGTAGCCACGTTTAGTTACCATACACGACAGTTGTTACCAATTAACAAAGTGCCGTCACACTTACCTTAACAAAACAGGCGCCAGATGCTCCACTTCTCAACTCCCCGGAGCTTCCCACTGCAGATGAACCATCCGCTGTCGCGTTGTTGTGTTGCCATGGCGACGCAGCCCCGTAGCGTCACGCACGCGCACAATCAGCTGAGACCATTCCCGAGAAGTAGTTCGAGAACGCTATCCCTTCTTTGCGTTCTTTACGAAGAAACTAAAATTGATCTATTTGAGTGCCGGTGCTCGCCTGTTCTCTTGCATGAGAACGGTCCCAATGGGTTCTCATCCGAAAGATACGTGGGGCTTCTTACACTTTCCCGCCAAAATGCAAAGAACTCAATGAGGTATTGGGATAGAACAGGAGACACCACTGGCTTCTAATGGGAGAAGTTTGTGGCAAAGTTCTCCTGAGCGGTTTTGGTGTAAATGTCGAACACATACGCAAAAGATGAAATCCATCCTGATGCATAAAACCAGCTCCATTATCTTTATCCATGGCACGAACGACACTAAACAGCACCTACGACAATTGTTGCACAAAGAAAATCCGCACTTGGATCAGATCATGTCCATCTATATCAACTTTTTTACAAATTGAAAAGGTCAGGGCATTGAAAACACACTGCATCGCCATACACTCAAAACCGCTCAGGAGAACTTTGCCACAAACTTCTCCCATTAGAAGCCAGTGGTGTCTCCCTGTTCTATCCCAATACCTCATTGAGTTCTTTGCATTTTGGCGGGAAAGTGTAAGAAGCCCCACGTATCTTTCGGATGAGAACCCATTGGGACCGTTCTCATGCAAGAGAACAGGCGAGCACCGGCACTCAAATAGATCAATTTTAGTTTCTTCGTAAAGAACGCAAAGAAGGGATAGCGTTCTCGAACTACTTCTCGGGAATGGTCTCAGCTGATTGTGCGCGTGCGTGACGCTGCGGGGCGTGCGTCGCCATGGCAACACAACGACGCGACAGCGGATGGTTCATTTGCAGTGGGAAGCTCCGGGAGTTGAGAAGTGGAGCATCTGGCGCCTGTTTTGTTAAGGTAAGTGTGACGGCACTTTGTTAATTGGTAACAACTGTCGTGTATGGTAACTAAATGAGGTTACTGGCCTATGGAAAATTTGCATCTTTGTACAAAACTGTGGTACCACCGACACTTTGTGGCAGACCTGGCAAAACGTTTGGATGGGGCCAGCCCTGGAAAAAATTCAAAAACTTAGTGTTTCTGAACAACAAAAAAACAAAACGCTTTGCGCTTTGAAGAAGGGTCACGGGATCCACTGGCGATGTGCAGTTAGGTTGACTTTATCGTCTTCCTGTGAGAGGCGAGGTTTGGAAGGAGGGGAGGGTTGGTTTTGTCCGTCCGTCCATAGGCAGATCTTGAATTGCCGATCAGGGAGAGACACATGTTCAGGGCGTCATCCAGACCTGGGGACGCCAATGCCAGGGCGGCACAAATATATCCGTTGGGCGCCAAGTCCGATCGCGATACGTTTATTCTTGCTTCGGGAAGGAAGCGACATTTACAAGGGCCCCCATTGACCTTTCAGAAAGTGTCATTGATCTCTCAGCGGGCATCGATAATCGGTTGGGCGAAGTGGTGGCAAAGAGTATTTAAAAAGTATCTTTGTCCCATAGATCGGTCTATGCATCCCTCATATTCCTCTGATATATCTTTAAAATAAAGCTGGTAAATATGGCTTATGAACCAGCATCTTAATGCTCAAATAGAACAGACCAGTGGCGGATCCAAGAGGCTGCCCTTAGAAATGTCGAACCCCAATAGTAAATGCATAGCTGGATACTGTCGAGGTGCTGGCGAGGCAGGCTCCAAGCCCCCTCAAATGAGTCTTGGATCTGCCACATTAACTCAAACGTTTGGGTGTTTTTGGTCCATTTTTCGCGTGTTTGAGGCAGACTCATTTCCTTTTCCAGAGGCAAAACAAGTGGCGGCCATCAAAGCCTGCTCGGGACTGCTGGGTTGGTGGTTCGTCAAAGCTGAAAATCAGGAGGTCAGCCTAGTCCTCAGAGATTAGCAGCTAGAGGAGATGCTGGACGTGAGTGGGCCTCACGCTAAGCCCTGTGCGTTTGTGAACAGATATCTTCTTTTATCTGCAGACATAAGGGCCTGATCATTAGTTATGCTCCCTTTATAGGGGCGTTCGACCTCCCTACTGACGTCATGTGCCTTCACTGTTTGCAGGCCACATCATAACAATTTTGATCCGTTTGTGTTACAATATAAAGAAAACGCATTGTGTTGTTTTGTCGCCAAGTGAATCTTAAAGAGTCTATAAATATTTGATTGAACACCAGTGCATTGTATTAACTTTGGCGAGATTTTCCATGCCTCACCACACCAGTTTCACTTCTTTGGCATCCCATTCTCTTTTGGAGAAGTCACGGTTACGTTTGCCATTTTCATCTGCAGTTCTGTGTAGAATTATTCGTTTTTTCTAAGTGCTTAACAATTTGGTTGAGACTCAAACACGAGGTCCATGTTTCTGATTAGCTCCACCACAACAGGGAGCTTATCAAAAATGACGACTGGCATCCGGCCTTAGACCTAATTGCTAAAGTGCTACGAATAAGCGGATAATTTACGTGAAGCTAGCGGCATTCCTCCTTTAAGCACCATATGAGCATTTTAGCACGTCGCTAGAAGTGGTAGTCGTCTCTCAGAGTAGACGCAGCGCGTGAAAATTTCCAGAATCTCACCACTTCTTGAAAGATGGATACGGCTTCTTCTAGAAAACTCTAAACCGGAAAGGGCACTCACTGAATATTCTTAAGACAGCTGGAGAACTGTTTGAGTTCTCCGAAAGAAATGAAATATTTTGTTTCACCCGCAGAAGTATAAAGAAGCGCATCACGTCTCGATATGAGAACCCTATCAGTCTCGTTGAGAACTCCTGACTGGTCTTAAAATTTGCCGTCCGATTATTGCACTGAAAAACCGGTGGAGACCCCGTAGAGTTCTTGCATTCTAACTTGCACCATATCTTAATGCATCGGACAGCAAATTGTGAGACCTGTCAGGGTTCTCAGCGAGACTGATAGGGGTTCTCATATCGAGACGTGATGCGCTTTCTTTTTATGTTCTTCGGTGAAACGTATTTCGGCTTTCTTTCAGGAAGAACTGAAACAGTTCTCAGCTGGGTCTTAAGAATGTTCTCGCAGTACCCTTTCCGGATTTTAGAGTTTTCTAGAAGAAGCCGTATCCATCTTTCAAGAAGTCAATGGATTCTCGAATTTTCTACGCTGCGTCTACTCTGAGAACGACTACATTTCTTCTGAAGTATGTCGTCGCCAAAATTCCTATATGGTGCTTAAAGGAGGAATGCCGCTTGCTTCACGTAAATTATCCGCTTCTATTCGTAGCACTTAGCATTTAGGTCTAAGGCCGGATGCCAAGTCACATTTTTGATAAGCTCCACTGTTGTGGTGGAGCTAATCAGGTAAACATGACCTCGTGTTTGAGTCTCAGCCAAATTGTTCGGCCACTTCTAGAAAAAAGCGGAGAATTCCCACACAGAACTGCAGCTGAAAATGGGTATACGTAACCGTGACTTCTCCAAAAGAATGGGATAAAGAAGTGAAACTGGTGTGGTGAGGCATGGAAAATCACGCCAAAGTTAATACAATGCACTGGTGTTCAATAATACATTTATAGACTCTTAAAGATTCACTTGGCGACAAAACAACACAATGCGTTTTCTTTATATTGTAACACAAACGGATCAAAATTGTTATGATGTGGCCTGCAAAACAAGAATGGCAATATGACGCTTGGGGGTGAGGTCGAATTTGTTAAAGGAGCATAACTGACGATCAGGCCCTTATGTCTGCAGATAAAGAAGATATCTGTTCACAAACGCACAGGGCTTTGCGGGAGCTCCACTCATGTCCAGCATCTCTGAAAGCTGCTGATCTCTGAGGACTAGGCTGACTTTCGATTTTCAGCTTTGACGAACCACCAACCCAGCAGTCCCGAGCAGGCTTTTTTGATGGCCGCCACTTGTTCTGCCTCTGAAAAAGGAAATGAGTCTGCCTAAAACACGGGAAAAATGGACCAAAAACACCCAAACATTTAGAGCACGTGGCAGATCCAAGACTTCACTTGAGGGGGTGGGGGCTTGGAGCCTGCCCCTGCCAGCATCTGGACAGCATCCAGCTATGCATTTACTATTGGGGCTCCGGACATTTCTAAGGGGCAGGCCTCTTGGATCCGCCACTGGTCTGTCTTATTTGAGCATTAAGATGCTGGTTCATAAGCTATATTTTACCAGCTTTATTTTAAAGATATATCGGAGGAATGTGAGGGATGTATAGAATGATCTATGGGACAAAGATACTTTTTAAAGACTTTTGCCACCACTTCGCCTAACCGATTATCGATGCTCCCGAGAGATCAATGACACTTTCTGAAAGGTCACGGGGCCCCCATAAATGTCGCTTCCACTCCCGGAAAGCAAGAATAAACGCTATCGCGATCGGATTTATGCCCAACGGATATATTTGTGCCGCTCCGTTTTTGGCGTCCCCAGGCCCCGATGACGCCCCCAAACATGTGTCTTTCCCTGATCGGCAATTCAGGATCTGCCTATGGACGGATGGACAAAACCAACCCCTCCCCTCCTTCCCAAACCTCGCCTCTCACAGGAAGACGGTAAAGTCAACCTAACTGCACATCGCCAGTGGATCCCGTGACCCCTTCTTCAAAGCGCAAAGCGTTTTGTTTTTTTTGTTGTTCAGAAACACTAAGAACTTGAATTTTTTTCCAGGGTCATCCCCATCCAAACGTTTTGCCAGGTATATCACAAAGTGTCGGTGGTACCATTGTGTTTTGTACAAAGATGCAAATTTTCCATAGGCCAGTAGCCATATTTAGTTACCATACACGACAGTTGTTACCAATTAACAAAGTCGTCACACTTACCTTAACAAAACAGCAGACGCTCCACCTCTCAACTCCCGGAGCTTCCCACTGCGAATGAACCATCCGCTGCTGCGTCTTGTTGTGCCATGGCGACGCAGCCCCGCAGCGTCACGCGCACGCGCACAATCAGCTGAGACCATTCCCGAGAAGTAGCGTTCGAGAACGCTATCCCTTCTTTGCGTTCTTTACGAAGAAACTAAAATTGATTCATTTCTGAGTGCCGGTGTTTCGCTTCGTTCTTCTTGCATGAGAACGGTCCTAATGTGTCCCTATCCAAAAGATACGTGGGGCTTCTTACACTTTCCTGCCAAATGCAAAGAACACAACAGGTACTGGGATAGAAATAGGAGACACCACTTACTTCGAATACGGGAGAAGTTTTAAAAAGTTCTCCTGAGCGGCTTGAAATTGATTATGTGGCAAGCCGCAAGAACTCATGGGGTTCTCCACCGGTTTTCGTGTGTGTAGAACATGAGTCCGCTGCAGTATCGGAAGCAAAATATATTGCTTTATCGCGCACTATCCAAAATACATCACCATCGGCGGCGACATACAAAACAGAATCTGTACAACCATATCTGTTAACCTGAGATCGCGAGCTTCCAGAACCTGACATGCACGAGTTATTAATTTAACAGCTGAAGCTCTCTAGCAAGACACCCTTCATGGTCAAACGTTACTTCATGATACTGAGCATGGTTCGACTATTTGCACTACCTAAAGATGTATATGATTTTTTCTTAATTCGATTACCTTTCATGTTTCATGTTTATAGCAGTGTAGGCAAAGAATGTGTTTCAAGATATGATTTATGTCCGGATGTGATGCGGTTTGTCCTGTCAACGTGAAAAGATCGATCCAGAAACAGGTTTAAGTGAACATTTTGTGTAACTCACTACAGTTACAAAAACATAACGCTTTTCTAATCGGCCAAAATCAAACTAAAAGCGGATGAAACATCGTTGCATTGGGGGTCGTAACCGGACTTGACGCCTTGATCCCCTGGAACGAATCGTGGTACAGGCATTGACCTTGAAGTCATCGGTACCCCGTCTTCCCTCGGTCGCCCCGAAGCATTTCTTATCTACCAGGTCTCCTTTATGCGCCCTAAAAATACCCCACAGTGCGCCATCGGCGGCAGTAGCGGGGACGATTGCGCAGCGGCGCTGAGGACGCTCCGTCATAGGGAAAACGGTCGAATTTTGGGGAAAAAGATCATCATGATGAGAAAATGAAGTAAAATTTTGGGTATATCCAGCTATATGTTATAAGAAATAGTTCATCGTTATTTAGAAAGATCCCGTTTTATTATGT